>OY282640.1:136459126-136564655 GCA_958299015.1 Tetanocera ferruginea
TGATTTTGATTTTGATTTTGATTTTGATTTTGATTTTGATTTTGATTTTGATTTTGATTTTGATTTTGATTTTGATTTTGATTTTGATTTTGATTTTGATTTTGATTTTGATTTTGATTTTGATTTTGATTTTGATTTTGATTTTGATTTTGATTTTGATTTTGATTTTGATTTTGATTTTGATTTTGATTTTGATTTTGATTTTGATTTTGATTTTGATTTTGATTTTGATTTTGATTTTGATTTTGATTTTGATTTTGATTTTGATTTTGATTTTGATTTTGATTTTGATTTTGATTTTGATTTTGATTTTGATTTTGATTTTGATTTTGATTTTGATTTTGATTTTGATTTTGATTTTGATTTTGATTTTGATTTTGATTTTGATTTTGATTTTGATTTTGATTTTGATTTTGATTTTGATTTTGATTTTGATTTTGATTTTGATTTTGATTTTGATTTTGATTTTGATTTTGATTTTGATTTTGATTTTGATTTTGATTTTGATTTTGATTTTGATTTTGATTTTGATTTTGATTTTGATTTTGATTTTGATTTTGATTTTGATTTCAACTTTTGACAATTTGACTTCTTTTGATTTTTATTTAGGTTTTGGTTTATTTTATTTTATAGGAATTTTGAGATGAACATCTCTGCGAATTGTTCAAAATTATAATAACTCAACAGTTAAACAAACCGTCTTGGATTTTAATATATAGCCTGAAATAGTTGCCACTTAAACTTTCAAAGCCTTTGATTTACGTTATTTAATTCCTTACGTCCTTCATAACTGCAAAGCTTTCTTAATGATGCACATCTTAAATCATGCCTTAAACCTACGCTTTAATAATTCACCAAGTCTTCTAATAAATTTACATAAATTCAGTTCTAATTAGCTAACAACACAAATACACGCACACACGCGTACATACATATACAAGCAAAGGTTGAACCACTTACAAGCAGCAAAATACTCGCAACCACGCACATTTACGTGGCGATAATCAACCGCACGCACACATATACTCATCTAAATTTGTGCACAACTACAAACAGGCATAAATAACATCGTTTACGTGACACACACATACGCTGTTATAACAAAAGACGACGCAAGTGATTCGCTTGAACTTGAGTATAAAAATAAAAAAAAAATGAAAAAAATATCCTTGTAATATTTTAAGCCAGTTTGCATTGTTGTCGGCGACAGGCTACTCATGCGAACACCCACAACAATACCAACCGCAAGCTACTCACCCCTTTGCATGCCTCCTTTGCTTCTTTGCTCAAACTCTTTGGATAAGAAACATTATGATCTGTTATGGCAGCAAAGAGTTCCTCCTCGTCCTCGCCGTCGAATGGCGGTTGTCCGACCAACATCTCGTACAGCAACACGCCATAAGCCCACCAATCGACGGATTTTCCATACGGCTGATACAGGATTATCTGCGTGTTGGTGGAAGAGTTTTTGTGCGTGTGTATGTGTGTGTGAAGAGCGTGAAAAAGAAAAAAACAAGAAAAACAGCGTTGAGTTAAACAGAGACAATAAAGGACATCAAAGCGATTAAAAGGCACTTGAGTAAAACTCGAGCTGGTGCTTATTGCGGATAATAAGGAGGGACATAAATTTAATTTTATTTTTAATAAAGTATTATTCGCTATTGTGCTGAAATGAAGAATATTTTTACTGTTTAGGGAAGGCTTAAAGAAATTAGTTTTATTATGATATATGTCTTAAGTTTTACAGTCTTTTTAGAAGATGAAAAACGTTCTTAATTTTTGGCATTTTTATTTTTCTACTGACTTTTCTTCGGACAGTGTGTTGCAGAAAAGTTAAAAAAAAAACAAACACCAACACAACAATTAAGATGAAGGGCAAAAGCGAAGCTTCTTAGCAGTTCAACAGAAGGAGTTATATTTGGCGTACTATTTCCAAGAAAAACAATGAATAAATGACAGCAGGTTTTGGCAGGCAGTCTTTTGACTTTCATCTGAAGGATGAAGGATCTTTTCATAATTTTTGCTTTCTACAAAACTGGAATAAAATATTTACGTTTACGTCTACGGTTTTTTTATGGCATTAATATTTTTGAAGTTTTCCTTAAAATAATATTTGCTTTGAAAGTTTGGCCTTTTCCCACCGAAAGCATTTAACTTTAAAATAATTTACTTTCACTACATCATCATTCAGTAGCACTTTTTTGCATGAGTTTTTCTTTCAATAATTTTAAATGAAAAATGTATCCAATGAAGATTTATTCATGCCTTTAGTTTGAGCACTTTTAAATATATATTGATGCAATATTTTGGAACAATTTTTGTTTTATTTTTCAATTGCGCACCAATTTCGAAAAATTTTTGCAAAATTTTATTAATGTTTTAGAGATGTATTTGAACAATGGAATTGTCACTTGTGATTTTTAAGAATCTGTGGTTCCTTCGCCTCTTTTAATTTTTTTTTCATGATAAACAAAAGCAACATACATTCATTTCCAGATCATATGTTGGGAAAATTCTTACACAGTCAACATAATAGGAATAACTTTATAAAAATGGCAAATTGCACTACTTCCTCTTTGTGCGTTCCAGCTGTACTGTTATTACATAAATAATTTAAATTGCACGACAATTGGATTAAGTGGTTTGGACTAAGAGAAGTTTTTGCAGAATACAAATAGCTTCAAGGAAACCAATTGTATCAAAAAGCTTTTCCGAACTAAAAGTTTTTTAAAGTAAAGGTTGGAGTTTTTTTGCCTAAATTCAATTAAGAATTTAAGTGGAAACCGATGTATACTTCAAGCTGAGCCTTAAAATCAAAATATGAATTCCTGATTGTATTTAAAATTTCAGATCTAATTCCGGGCTGATAGAGGGAGTTTTTTTTTGAGATATTTCATGTTCAGTTTTTATGGCTGTTCCTAAAATTAGGTGTTTTTTTTTTTGTTTTCAGGCGTAAGTAAAGATTTGGTAAGTTAAGCCCTGTTCAATTTGGTAAGATTTGGTAAGTTAATCACAATTAAAAACAAGTAAAGAAAATCTAAAGTCGGTCTAGCCCGACTATGAAATACCCTAAAACTTCTTTTTCAATAAACAATAATATTATTGAAAATGGGTTGATGAAGCCCATATCTTATATGCATCTCCATTTTGATGAGAAATTTACATATACCAAGTTTTAATCTTGTAGCTCACATGTTAATGCCTTCATAGAGTTTTCGCTATAGTGAATTGTATGGGAGGTGTGCGCTTTCGTGAACGGCTAACGCCAAATTTTTGAACACATCTTAGTTTTGGTATAAAAAACATACATACCAAATTTTATCTCTGTACGTTAAACATAAGTTTATTTATGAAGTTTTAAATTTTTTGGGTTGTACCGGTGGTAGGCGTGTCATTTCCGTAGGTAAATGACGCCCATTTTTAAAAAACATTTTCTTTTTCTTATAAAATATTATATATTTACCGCATTTTATCTCTGTGAGGCAGACATAAGCTTATATAATGAGTTTTCAATTTTTGCATTGTATGGGAGGAGGGCGTGTTCGAGGGTGGATGACACCAATTTTCTCAAAAACATCTTTGTTTTGATATAAACAACATACGTCCTAAATTTTATCTCTGCAGGATTAACAGAAACTTGTTTATTGAGTTTTCAAGTTTTGGTTGTATGGGAGATGGGCATTAGAGTGGGTCGAAAAAAAAAGATTGAAAAAACCACCCCCTATTTTAAAGTTGACCTCGAGAGGATTCCGAAAACAAAAAAAAAAAATTTTTTGGACCACCGGAAAAACAGCCAAAATGGTATTTTTTGCATAACTTAAACATTACATGTCAGATCTTAAAAAATTATATGTCATTGAAAAGAGATTTACGATCACTACAATGTCTTCTTAGAACATTTTTACTTCTGAGGTCATATTCAACACGTAAGCCCCATCAGCCCGATTTATCCCCAAAATCGGATTATATCATATATTATAAAAAGGATTATAATTATTATTATTATTATTATAAAGGATTATCATATAAAAAGGATTATCAAAGGATTATCAACGACATATAATTTTTTAAGATCTGACATGTAATGCTTAAGTTATGCAAAAAAGACCATTTTGGCTGTTTTTCCGGTGGTCCAAAAAATTTTTTTTTTTTGTTTTCGGAATCCTCTCGAGGTCAACTTTAAAATAGGGGGTGGTTTTTTCAATCTTTTTGTTTTTGTATGGAGGCCGACCCACTCTAATGGGCATGTCCGTGAGCGTATGATACCCATTTTTTGAAGGCATCTTTGTGTTGATATAAAACACATGCGTACCAAATTTTTTTGTTGTGGGCTAATTATGAGCTCATTTATGCAGTTTTCAATTTTAAAGTTGTATACGAGGTAGGCGTGTTCGTGGGCGGATTCCAAAAAAATAGTGCAGATCCTTACGTTCATGTGACCATGTGCACTGAGTTTCACTCAATTATCTCAACTTCTTCTTATACTGTGTATACGGACAACACAAAGGCGGACAGACGGACGGACGGACGGACGGACATGCATAGCTCGACTCACCAGGTGACCCTGATTAAGAATATATATAATTTTTCATACTGGACTCGTTTCGTTCTATGCGTTACAAACGTTTGCACAAAGTAAATATACCCTGATCTTTCAGGTTTAGGGTATACAAATATGTCAACCGTATATTTTTGTCTTTTATCACATATCCGAAAATTACTCAAATCGGAAACAGTCACCTGGGGACCTTTCCTTGCAAAATAAACAGAGTCTCCCCATTTTTGGGGAGGAAAATTTGAGCCCATGCAAACATTAGCTTAGCCATCGAAATTTTAATTCATCTTCTAATATATAAAATCAAATGTTTGTCTGTCTGTCTGTCTGTTTGTTCCGTATAGGCTCGCGCACCGTTTATCCGATTGAGCTGAAATTTGGACAGCGAGTACCTTTCATAGTGAGAAAGAACATAGGGGGTGTAAAAAAGAGGGCGGAAGTATGTGGGCGTGGCACTCTATAATAACTTCTAAACGACTCGACCGATTTCAATGAAATTTGGTATGAAGGTCCAACTGCTCCCAAAATAAAACATAAGCTATAAAAAATTCAAAAGACTTACGCAAGAGGGCGCTTAAAGAAGTGCATTTTTAAGACTCAATTACTCCTACACGCCAGGACCTATTTCAATGAAATTTTGTATGAAGGTTCAACTACAACCAATATAAAGCATAGATAAAAAAGTGGGCGGAAGTCGCCTGAACCGATTTCAATGAAATTTGGTATGAACGTTCAACTGCACCACAAGTTCCAGATAGAATACCAGCAGAAGCTATATAAAGATGAAAAATATTTAACCGAATAGTACCGACCAAAACCAAAGTTGAACGAAGACAATCCAAAAATCAAATTGATGCTTATAGGATTTTTTTGAAATTGGAATTTATTTGAGATGCAATTGCATATTAAGTGCATGCTAAGAAAAACTTTAAACGCATTTTTCTCGAAATGACTTTTCAAACTGCACTCAGAAAAAAGTTTCTAGGAATATGATAAAAAATGGCATCATATTTACTGAAAAATGGTATAGACCTTGCTCCAGAGTATGCTTTTCTCTAAATGCGATCCTAAAAATTCTCTAAAAATGATAAAAACCTTCTATGAAAAAGAGAAATATATAAAACTAATTCGATTTTAGAGAAAAATACTCTTTATTTTTGAGAAACATTTGTTTTTATTGAAAAAAATACCATTCATAATGAATTTTTTATCAAAATATAGGAACAAATTGTCATTTTCAAAAAATTTTTCTATATAAATTAGAATTTTTTTGTGCAAGAAAAATATTTGTCATTATAAGAGACATTAAAATATTTCCATTCTAATAGATGAAAATTTGATATGAAAATAGAAAATTGCTATTATCAAAAATAGAGAAATTTTTCACTTGAGGAAGATATGTGTTTTTTTTTTTGAGTGTGGGTGTCCATTTTCTTCAGAAACCAGACGTCAGATCGAGACGTTGAAGATGTCATTTTGTGTCTGGCAAGTACAGTTTTACGGAAATTTGACTAAACACTTTCGACGAAAGAAGGGGGCAAAACCCTAAAAAACGATAATTTAAAAAATTTTAAAATTGAATTAATATTCTTAAAAACGTAAAAATGAGAGCAGTTTTGAAAATCGTCCTCTTTCTGTGCTCGAGACACAACCCCGAGTAACACCGGGTTACATCCGCTAGTTACATATAAAACTAAGAATTCCCTCATTGCAACTTATATAAGCCGAGTTCAAACCATTACAAAAAGGTATGTTTGCTTAATCTTCAAAAAGAAAATCGGTAGGAAATAACAAAAAAAAAAAAAATTCCTTGTACAGAGTGGAACAACAAAGTCCAAGACAACTCCAAAAAAACGACCATCTATTTTTATGCAAATTCGACCTATCTGTAGAAGAATGCCCCATGCATAAGCGAACAATTTTGAAATATTTTTAAATAGACAAATTATTTAGTTTGTTTTGTAAGTATCAACTTGCAATCCAGCTTACTCGTCACCTTTGCAATGGTCACTATTTTAAAAGGAGACTATTTTTTCTTCCAATTTTATAAGAATTTAAAGCATTGTTATTCTCTGCCACTTCTTTGGATTTAAGTTCTTTAGTCAGCTTAAGTCTGATTAAAATAAAAGCACTGAACTGATTTTTAATGCATATTTCTAAGCTTACCTCCGGTGCTATATAATCTGGGGTACCACAAAATGTTTTTGTTGTTTTATCAGCCACAATGTTCTCCTTGCACATGCCGAAATCAGCAATTTTCACATGACCATCGACATCGAGCAAAACGTTGTCCAACTTCAAATCTCTATAGAGGATGCCTTTGGTGTGTAAAAAAAATAAACCGGCAGCAATTTCGGCAGCATAGAAACTGTTAAAAAAGGACACAAAGCAAAAAAAAAAATAAACCATAAATAAATACAAATGTAGAAAGAATAAACATTTAAGCAAGAATAATAAAGAGATATTAGGGCAAAACAAAGAAAAAAAAGGCTGCAACAATGAAAACCTTGAATATTTTGCCAATGTTAGAAGAACAAGGCCGCACATGCAGGCAACAATGTTACAGTTATTGCTTTTTGGAATTTATGTGATACTCACACTGCAACAGGTTCCTTGAATTTGCCAAATTGTTGGATTTGAAACATTAAATCACCGCCGTTAACATATTCCATGACGAAAAATAGACGATCCTATGGGTTGGAAAATAGAACGATAACAAATCGTAGACATTAAAATGAATAAAGTGGATTTCAGTGAAATTGATAGGTTTGCGATTAGTATGGGTTATGTTTTAGCCATTTCGAATAACTGTGTAAAGCAGCTAAATTTAAGACAAATATACTTAAAGGCAAAAAAAAAACTTTGCTTAAAATAATTTGTATGCTTATTGCATAGAACCAATTTGAATAGAATGATTTCCATAGTTTTTTTATTAAATAACTCAATTTATGAACACAAACAACAACTTCTTCCCACCCTCTCAGTGCAACTTACCAATGTCTGGAAGCATGAATGCAGCTGCACTAAAAATGGCGGTTTCTCAGACAGCGCCAGCACACGTTTCTCTATCATCGTGCACTCAACATCATCGTCCTGTATAATAACATCCTTTTTAAGTATCTTAATCGCGTACAGCTCCTCGGTACCCTTGCGTTCGGCTAGCAGAACCTGATCGGTGGCAAATAAGGAAATTGAATTGATATAAAATATGAGCAGGAAATAAAAGCAGACGATATTAGAAAAAAAAAACAAGCATCTGTTGCATGGCGTCAAGGCTTCATGCTATACAAATACGGCACGTGAACTGTAGAGCTTTATAAATGCTTAACGGTAATTTATTTAAAGCGCAGTGCTGCCACAAACTATGCCAAGTTACTAACAATCGACTTACCTTGCCAAAGGATCCTTTGCCAAGTACTTTGATGAAATTGAAATCCGTTGCACGTACCATACCCAGTTTTGATTGTGTTTGTGCGTTGGTATCACTACGCAAGACCAACGGTTTCTTTTGTGAAGATTTCTAAAAAAAAAAAACATAAGTGCAATTTTTGTTACATAGAGCAGATAGAGTAAGAATATTTTTCTCTTATGACATACCCGCATTTGGCTTTTGAGTTTAATAAGATCCTGTGTAGCATCAGCACATGGCACATTGTAGAATTCGCCCTCCTCCTGTGTTAGTAGCTTGAACCAGCCGTTTGTAGGATTCTGTTACATAGAGCATGGATTGAGTAAAGTTTTTTGAATACTTTATTAACCAGTTGACAAAACTTACTTTAATAATTTCCGATATGCCAAATGATAAAGCACCCATAAAATCATTTCGCGATGTACGATCCCAATCCCAGACCTCAATCAGCACACGCCGATCCTTATCCTCAGGCTTCAATTCACTATAAAAAAAAAGTTAAAAATAATTTTTAAATCTAATGCTAAGACACAATATTGCTGTGTTTAAACTTACAAGATGATGGTCTCATTCCAGACCGGATTCAGACACGCTTTTATGGTACGCGTCTTTTTCTTTGATTTTTCATGCTCATCCGGTATGAGTTTGACCTTCACGTATGGATCACTCAAGCCATTTGGATCCATTGGAATAAGATTGGCACCTTCTTTGACTGTAAATTAAAAGTAGTCACACAATGAACAATGTTTGTAGAAATGCATATTTTCTTATAAAATTTTAAATGTTTTATTAAAAAAGTTGAAGGGCTAACGTTTTATTGTCTTTTTAGATTCCAGATTTTTCCAGATTTGTGCCCATGACCCGCCACAATTTAACCAGAATTTTTTATTTGAACCAACTTATATTATATGAAAATAGCGTGGAACCAAATGAATTTCTCAGATATTACTAACGAAAACATTTACATTGAATTTTGTGATTTTTTTTTTTCTTTAGTAATTTCTTTTAGTAATTTTCTTACGGTCAATTTTTATATAAAACGTATACATGTTAGACCGTTTTTAGGTTGAATCGGGTACGAGGATTTAATTTCTGGCATCAGTTTTGCTCTAGCAAAACAGATGGCTGGTAACATGGCGATACGTCTGCAAGCCACCTCATAATGGCTGGGAGGTACAATAGGACCTCTAGCATTGGCAGGCTCTTTCCTCCAATACAAACATTTTGATGTATCCATTCCCTCCAGAACAATCTTTTACAAAAACTTTGATGCATCCATTCCCTCCAGAAATGAATGCGATACTGAAAGAGCTCCACCTAGCAATCCAATTGAACTCTACACCGATGGATCGAAATTCGGAAGATGGATCGATCGATGGATCGAAAGTGGGGGGAGGAAACTACTCCGAATCACTAGACATCAATCTCGCCTTTAGGCTCCCTGACCACTGTAGTGTCTTCCAAGCAGAAGTCGCTGCTATACATGAAACTAGGACTTGGCTTCAAATTAATGAAATTTCAGCTAAGGATATTTACATTCCATCTGATAGTCAAGCCGCTTTGAAAGCCCTGTAATCTGTTCAAATAACATCTAAAACAGTTTAAAACTGCCGCAGATCTCTAAATGAGATGGCAGAGCATCTAAAAATCTTCCTAAGCTGGATCCACGAACATAGAAACTTTCCAAGAAACTGCAAAATAGATGAACGAGTTCGAACTGGAACTACATATACCTTATCGAGAGAAAAGGAAATAATTGGTACCTCTTACCTCTTATGTAAATTACACACAAATGAGTAATCCCTTAAAAGAACCAACATAAGATGGTCTACAAGAAACACATTCAACATGATACATCAGATTTGGCCAAGTCTGAACATGAAACTGGAAAGAACTAATTTCCTTCAGAAGGGTTCAAATAAATATTGTTATCGGTGTCCTAAAAGGACACTGCTTAATTGGTAACCACGCCCGAGGATTAAACATCCTTCATAACGATTTCAGCAGAAGCTGCAGAGATGAGGAGAAGGAAGAATCCACAACACATAGCGCTAGCTAAAACAGCCATCTTTTTATGGTCAACTGGTTTTATAGTGACCTAGACGGTCTCTCAAATACTTTGGTCTACAGACATCTAATCTCCAACTGATTCAAATAGAGTAGGTAAATAATTAACCCCATGGTATCACAACGGTCTTAATTAAACTATGTGTGTCTCACAAGAGACAACCGCGTCAAACTAACCGAACTTTTTCTCTAGCTGAGCAAGTTTTTTAAAAAATAATTTTTTTAATAAAATGCATTAAGAAAAAATACACAAAGTTGAGGGTGTGATACGGTAAAGTACACCCCCAGGCCCCTTTTTTATACCCTAAACCTGAAAGGTCAGGGTATATTAACTTTGTGCAAACGTTTGTAACGCATAGAACGAAGCAAGTCCGGTATAGAAAAGTATATATATTCTTGATCAGCGTCACCACCTGAGTCGTGCTATTCATGTCCGTCCGTCCGTCTGTCCGTCTGTCCGTCTGTCCGTCTGTCCGTCTGTGTGTTGTCCGTATACACAGGATAAGAAGAAGGAGTTGAGATAATTGCATGAAACTTGGTACAAGGTGTCACATGGACCCAAGAATCTGCACTATAGAATATTTCTGGTATCCGCTTACGGACACGCCTACCTCCCATACAACCCAAAATTTGAAAACGCAATAAATAAGCCTCTGTTTAACCTACAGAGATAAAATTTGACATGTGTATTTTTTAAGACAAAACAAAGATGGTTTTGAAAAATTGACATCATCCGCCAACGGACACGCCAACCTCCCATAGAACGCAAGAATTGAAAACTGCATAAATAAGCTCATAACTAACCTACAACAATAACACTTGGTGTGTATGTGTTTTGTATTAACACAAAAAATCTTCAAAAAATGGATGTCATCCGATCACGGACACGCCCACCTCTCATACAACCCAAAAATTGAAAACGGAATATAAAAGCCCTTGTGTAACTTACATAGATAAAATTTGGGAAATATGTTATTTATGACACAACAAAGATGGCTTTTAGAAATCGATATCATCCGCCTACGGACACGCCTATCTACGATACAACCCGCAAATTAAAAACGCAATAAATAAGCCTCTGTTTAACCTACAGAGATAAAATTTGACACGTGTATTTTTTATGACAAAATAAATATGGTTTTGAAAAATTGACATCATCCGTTCACGGACACGCTTACCTCCCATACAACGCAAAAATTGAAAGCTGATAAACTAATAAAGCTCATAATTAACATACAACAAAAGAATTTTGTATGTATGTTTTTGTATCAACATAAAAATGTCTACAAAAAATGGGTGTCATTTGCTCACGGACACGCCTACCTCCCATACAACCCAAAAAGTTTAAAACTGAATAAATAAGATTATGTTTGTCATAGAGAGATCAAATTTGGTATGTATGTATTTTATGCCAAAATTAAGGTGTGTTCAAAAATTGGGAGTAATCCGTCCGTGAACACGCCCACCTCCCATAGCGAAAGCATAATAAAGGTATTAACTGTGAGCTACAGGACTAAAACTTGGTATGTGTAAATTTTTCATCAACATTTAAATGTATATAAAATATAGGCTTCAACCGCCCACGGACACGCCCATTTTCAATAATATTATTTTTTTTTAAAAAAGTAGGTTTAGGGTATTTCATAGTCGGCCTGGACCAACTTTAGACTTTCTTTACTTGTTATACCCTAAACCTGAAAGGTCAGGGTATATTAACTTTGTGCAAACGTTTGTAACACATAGAACGAAGCGAGTCCGGTATAGAAAAGTATATATATTCTTGATCAGCGTCACCACGTGAGTCGAGCTATCCATGTCCGTCCGTCCGTCCGTCCGTCTGTGTGTTGTCCGTATACACAGGATAAGAAGAAGGAGTTGAGATAATTGGATGAAACTTGGTACACATGGTCACATGAACCCAAGGATCTGCACTATTGAATATTTTTGGAATCCGCCCACGGACACGCATACCTCCCATACAACGCGAAAATGTAAAACTGCATAACTCAGCTCGTAATAAGCCTACAACAATAAAATTTGGTAAGTATATGTTTTATATCAACACAAAGATGTCTTTGAAAAATGGACGTCATCCGCTTACGGACACGCCCACCTCCCGTACAACCCAAAAATTGAAAACGCAATAAATAAGCCTCTGTTTAACCTACAGAGCTAAAATTTGGCACATGTATTTTTTGTAACAAAACAAAGACAGTTTTTAAAAGTGGACATCATCCGCCCACGGACACGCCTACCTCCCATACAACGCGAAAATTGAAAACTGCATAACTCAGCTCATAATAAGCCTACAACAATAAAATTTGATATGTATGTGTTTTATGCACACACAAAGATGTCTTTGAAAAATGGACGTCATCCGCTTACGGACACATCCACCTCCCATACAACCCAAAAATTGAAAACGTAATCAATAAGCCTCTGTTTAACCTACAAAGCTAAAATTTGACACGTATGTTTTTTATGACAAGACAAAGATGGTTTGGAAAAATGGACGTCATCCGCCTACGGACACGCCTTTCTCCCATACAACCCAAAAAGTTTTAAACTCAATAAATAAGGTTATGTTTGTCATAGAGAAATTAAATTTGGTATGCATGTATTTTATACCAAAACTAAGGTGTGTTCAAAAATTGGAAGTAATCCGTCCATGAACACGCCCACCTCCCATAGCGAAAGCACAATAAAGGCATTAACTGTGAGCTACAGGAATAAAACTTGGTATGTGTAAATTTTTCATCAACATTTAAATGCATATAAAATATAGGCTTCATCCGCCCTTGGAGACGCCCATTTACAATAAAAATTTTTTGTTTTTGAAAAGTAGGTTTAGGGTATTTCATAGTCGGCCTAGACCGACTTTAGACTTTCTTTACTTGTTTTTCTCTAATAACTTTCCATATCCAAATCGAAAATCGCCTAGGCAATATAGGTTTCTTACTTCCATACAACTTGAACCAGCCTAACCTACATACCAATAGTCTCTTAATACTAACGCGGGTAAGGTGTCTTGTGAATATCGTGAACACCTTCTGCGAGTTGCTTGAAATTGAACGCAGTTTAGTTAAACCCAAATTTGACGGTACATTTTCTCAATGTCATCGTTGAGAACATACTTAAAAACTTTCATTTTAAAATTAGAGAGTTTGAAATATCACCTTGTCATATTGAACTTTAAAATTGGTCTTCTTGCTAAGTAAAGCTCCTGTTCATAAGAAGCGTTTCGTTTAAGCGCGTTCAAACGAAAATGAACTCGATGGAGATTACCTTAAAGGGAAAAGTTACAATATATCGACCGCAATCGTTATGGCGGGTGGTATTTTGAAAATGTTCTTCACAAAGTTACTCTTCACGAGTCAACAACATTTTCTTTGGAATTCTTTCCAACTCCCAAAACCATGCAATCTACTGATCAAGCGAAACAACAGAAGAAGTCAGCTTTTCAGTTGGGAGTGAACCCGCAATAATCCAACCAAAGAGGATTGGTGTCATCAAGGTAGTTTTGTAAAGTCCTTGACTACGCCTGATGTAACATATGAGCATGGATGCCATTATCAAACCCACTTTGGCTGATTCCTTTTCGATAGCGGTGAAAACAGCAGTTACATCTCTCTTGGTTCGGCCGATAATATCGATATCATCAGCGTACGCAAGGAGCTGGATACTTTTGTAGAATTAAGTGTCATTGCAATTGATAGCTACCATACGTAGGATCTCCACTTTGTTGTATTGAAGAGATCATATGATAGTGGTTCACCTCGTTTGAAACTTTGTTCAGTATTAAAGGTTTCGTAGAGGTCATTTCCTACCTTGAAGGAGCTGCATGAGTTGCTCAACGTCATCTTCCCGAATCGTCCTCATATAATCCCGAATTAGGCTATTGAACGCAGCTTTAAAATCAGCAAGGAAATGGTGGTAACGATTTGATTTTCGAGGGTTTCCTCAGTAATGCAAACTGTTAGGTGTCCTTTCTTTAATATAAGACAAAGTACACTTATAATCGTTATACTTTCCGCTAGAAATAGTTTGCTGTTGAGTTAATGCATACACCTTATCAATTCATTGCAGCCAGTTTTAAAAAATGTAACATCCAGGGCATCAGCAACAACTGCTTTGTTGTTTCTGAGTTGCTATTCAGCCTCGTCATGGCTTTTTGGTGCAGTTTTCATTCCATCATTGTCGATTGTTCTACTGCATTCTACAGCGTCGGAATTGTTAAGATCGTTGCCTACAAGCAGATTAGAAAAATGCTGCCTCCATAATCTCAGTGCGCACTCAGTGCGGAACTCAGAGGAACTGAGCAGGCTGAGTCGTCAACTAGACATAACCATTATTTAGGTTCCTGGCCACAGAAAGATTTATGGTTATGAGAAAGAGGACGAACTAGCCAGGTTGGCTTTTCCCTTGATGTGTTAACAGCTTTACTGGTTCTGTTTCCTTCTGAATTCCGTTAAGGAAAAAGTAATCCTGCACTACTTTGAATTAGATAATAGCGGATGGAGGAATTTAATTACTTGTATTGCAGCCAGAAAACTGTGACCTTTATACGACCTAAGCACAACTCACAAACTTTTATCACGTTCTGATATAGCTAGAGTAACGACAATTAGTACGGGTCATTGGTGTATGAGTGTTCACGCTGAGATACTTGTTATTTCCTTTAACTTCCATAGAACATAAAGGAAACAGTGCTATTCTTTTTGTTTGCTTGCCCAGCGCATGATGTGATCTAAGTACACTTTGGAACAATTTTCTTCGACCAACTGGAGGAGCTTTCATCTACAAGGATCAACGATATACTCATGTTCCTCAATTGAACTGAATGGCTCTGAGAAAGCTTGCCTAATTTATCTTGTCACACGAAAAAGAACGTACGGGAGGAAGAGGTTGTGGCATAAAAACAGCTTATAGTTATGGCTTGCTACACAAAAGAACAAACCATTGAAATTGTCGAATTTTGGATCTTAAGTTCCAAGTTGATGGTGCACACGCTACGAACGATTCAACAATAATGGGGCGCCAACACTATATTAGTGAAACAACTGTGCGCAACATTGTGAATGAATTTTTGTCAAACTGGGTCCGTACTTGATGTTTCGAAGCCAACAAAGTGTCTTCGAGGCTCCCGAAATGTTTATTCACCATCGTTCGCAAAATTGGCCATTTTCGTGACCTCCATGCATCGAATTGAATACAACAATAACATTAAAAATTGTAGAGGATATTGTGTGTGCTAAATAGCACATGACTCAACGCAGCATTCAATGTTATATTATGAGACTTTCTCTGTTTATACTCGTCTTGTTCATACAGAAACCATAACATTTCGAACAGCGTCATGGCGCAATTGCGTTGATACATATCGATAATACAGTAAACTGTGTTTGAGTTAGTGCGTCAGTGTTGAAATTTTTACTGCGTTACCCATGTCTACTATGTTAACAAGCAAAACTGTCATATCTGGGGCACGGAAATATCCTCAAGTGATTGTGCAGAAGCCAATGCATCCACAGCGAGTCACTGCTTGGTGCGGTTTATGGGTTGAAGGCATCATCGGGCCGCTTTTTTTTCGAAGATGAGGACGGAAACACTGAAAATGTAAACTCTAAACGGTACCACACTATGTTGGAGGACTATTTTGTGTCAGAAGTTGAAGTTCAGTATCTGAACGATATGTGGTTTCAACAGGATAGCGCTACACCACATAGAACTCGCCTAAATTTGAACTTCTTGAGTCACAAATTCCCGAACCGTGTATTTTCTCGTCGCGGTGATGTGAATTGGTGATGTAATGGCTGTGAATTGGCATGATCTGGCAGCTCAGATCATGAGATTTGATGCCGTTAGACTTTTTTGTGTGTGGTGACCGTGGCATGCAGGTTAAGTGTGTGGCTTAGCATGCTCGGAGCCCGGGTTCGATCCCCAGCCGCGGCGAAAAGTTTTTTTCAATAAAAAATTTTTCTGATCGGTCACCACCTCTCTGCAAACAATGGCAAACCTCAGAGAGTAAACAATGCCATGTAAAGCTTCTTGAGAACATGAACTTTAGCCGTTCGGAGTCGGCATAAAACATGTAGGTCCAGTTCTCGGTCAATTGTGTGCAAACATTTAATAACACACACAACAAGAAGCTCGGTCAGAGTCCTTTCAAGGGCTGAAATGGCCAATTTGTTTGTTTTTGTTTGTAGACTTTTTTGTGTGGGGTAAAACGAAGTATAAAGTCTAGTGAAAGATGATTCCATACTTGAATAGTAATATATAATCGGTGATTTGGGCAATTCCGAAGGCCATACTGCAAAATTTCATCGAAAATATGGCCGAAAGAGTGAGATATCTACGGAAAAGTTGTGGTAATATATCTGCAAAATAGTTTTTCACACATAATCCTATTGTGTGATCTTTCGAAAGAAATCAAATATTTGGAACAATGTCGAAATTGCGTTAAATTATTTAATTATTTATTATTTATTTAAATAAAATTTTAAAAAATTTATAATTAAATAATTTGCGTTATTTATCAAAATCAAAGTACCACACAGCTTAATGGAACGTCCCTCATACAAAATCTTGACATGGCTTAGAATTAGAGGTACACAAATATGTGTGTCTTCGTCAGAATAATTTGCTCTATGCAATCCCCAAGAACCTCTGGATTACACTTAAAATTACTTTTGCTTCGTTTTAACACACAGTTGAAATAATACAGTTATTATTGCTTCAGTGGAGGAATAGTTGATGACAACAAAAAATAACTTCATTCTAAAAGCAAAGCTGAGAGCTGCTGAGGTTTTGTCGGCCATACTTAACATAAACTAACGAAATACTAAAGTTATGTTTTGGTAAAGTTAAGGTATGTGACCATTCCATTGAATTGGAGAAAGCTTTACATACCATGGCACCCAATTTTGTGACGGGAATTGTTTTTTCTATGTTCAATAATATATGCCGAAAAACTTATTGACCTCCAGCCATAACATTCAATACGAACTGTTTTAATCAAACGACCTAGTGATACTTTTTTACAAAATTTCATTCGGTAATAACCAGTCTGTTAAAAGCCAGAATATGATAAGTGAATTCGTTACAGGTATTGGTTTCGTTCAATTCTGATTATTTTTCTATTCAATTCTTTTAGTTTATTCATGCATTCATAATTTATGTGTTTAATATTTATGAAATTCCTTAAATGTTTGCACACTTAAATTCATGTGTCTTTTGTAATGAATTATGCATTGGATTCACTTGCAAAACCCTCTTTTTGCCAAAATTAATTTATTTGTAGTGCATTCAATGCTATTAGTACATCCGACGCTGCCATTTTTTTATGTTTCTTATAAAATTAATCTTCTTCAAAGTAGCATAAATGGAATGGAAACTTCATGAACTTCATAGCTAAACGATTACAATGGCATCCTGTGACAAAGAGAATGTCACAGTCGTATCCTTTGTATAAGGATACAAAAACATATTTTATTAATATGCCCATAAGCTCAGTCAACATCCGTAGAATGAAATTATTATACGTTATGCTACCCATACCATCATCATATGCTTCAAACTACGAAGGACTTAATGGCCTAGTAAAAAGAAAAAAAAAAAATGAAAAAACAATTCTGAACAATATTCTATATTAAAATGATAAAGAGATAAGATTGAGGAAAAAGAAAAAAATTAAACAGATTTACTCTGTCAGTCAACAAGTAAGTCAGCTCGATAGCAAAAACAGCAGCAAAAACAACAACAATACAACGTCACTGTTCGCTGCAGAATAATATTATCATTTTCAAGCAACGTTAAACTTAAGGAAATTGAACACAAAAAAATTATAACTAGCTACACAAACACGAATAAATCTTAATCTCAGCCATTGTTTTGTGCATCCTTCGTCAGCGCCTTAAGCTTGCTTCTTGACTGCAGCTTTTTGCCTTGATTCATATTTTTTTTTTGCTTTGCTTTGCTTAAAATAAAGACAAAAAAAAAGAAAAGAAGAGAAATGAAAACCATCCTGCAGCAATAATGGAAAAGGATGCATCATATCCTGCTTTTGCTAGTTTTATGAATTTTCTGCACATTCAAATTATATTGGCTGTCGTGGCTCTGGCTCATTGTTATTGTTATTGTTGATGTTGTTGTTGGCTTCTTATATTATTAGTTGCTACTCATCACTGGCTTATTGTTGTTGTTATCCTAGACTAGATTTGCAATTTGAAACGTGGTGCTACGGCAGCTGTTGCTCTGCTCTTGTATATCCTGCCACTTTCATAGAGGAAGCACTACATTTGAATTATTCATCAGGTTGATTATATTAGCTGCCGAAAAATAACCCAGGTGAATATACAAACATACAAACACACATCAACCTATGCTCTGTTTTACTATATATAGTAGTTTTCTGTGGTTTTTCGTGCTGTTCTAGTTCTAAAACTCTTTTCATTTCTTGGTGGTTATTTTTATAGTTTATTTTTTTTTTTCATTTTATATGATGTAGGCAAGTCTATGAAATCTCACGTTTATGTATTAATTTAAACATTTTTTTGTTAGTTTTGCAATAAAAACCGCAGCTTTTCGAGAATGTCAGAAGTAATTGATTTTCAATTATTGAGTTTGTTGGATGTTACCGCCTTTCAGGAACAGAGAGCATCGTGCGCATCACAACTTGTCTTAAACTTTTAAACTTTGTGTTTCCTTAACCAAGAGATTTATAAAATCGTAAATTTGGTATTTGTGATTTGGCAACTCTGGCAAATTGAGCGCGCTAAAAGTTAAAATTTCACGACTTTGTGCAAGTTGAACTTTGTGGTAGTGATATTTGTGCTTATAATCGTTTTAAATTATAAAATTTGTATTTTTGTAGTAAATAGCATCAAGTTATTTTTAAGAAAAATTCACAAGCCACACAGGTGTCTTTTTGTGCGCCAAGTCAAACTTTTCGGTATATTTTCTAAATCCAACGGTTAGTATAATAAATTAAGATTTGTACTAAGAAAGAACTTCAATTCTGTTAGGAATGGCGCCAGTATGGCAACAGTAAGTATCATTTGAGAGAAGATAAGTTATGTAACTAATTATGGCTAAAGATATCATGAAAGAGAACGCATAGATAGATGATCAAAAAGGGCAACTTTGTAGACTTAGTAAACCTTGAAAAAGTTTCAAAATAACCATTTATTTGCTGCAAAAAAAGCACTCTTTTAATCAATGATATATGAGCTCAGTGTACCTACATATCCTAGTCTTAAGGAATATAAAGATCGACTATCACCACCCTAGTTAAAACCACGAGCAAAGACATCGTGCAGTCAGTAAGTAGGATTGCTCGTGTGCTGCAGTGGAGCGATATAGAGAGAAAAGGAGGAAAAAAGACGCTTTGTTAGGTTAAAAAACAAGAGGAAGAGCAGCATGGCTGTGAGAAGATTGGGATGCATGGTGACAAGAATGAGGCCCGAGAAGATTAGACACTTGGCCGATGGTTTTAAGACCTCAAGAACGGATGACCGCTTGATGAAAGACTTAGCTTTTCCGTTTTAAACCAAACAAGTTTTCTGACAAAATTATTTCTTATGGTGAGATTTTTTATACCCTTAACCTGAACAAGTCAAGGCATATTTACTTTGTGCAAACTTTTGTAAGCATAGAAATAAGCGCATTCGGTATAAAAATGTATATATTTTTGATCACCGTCAGCTTTTGGGTTGATTTAGTCATGTCCGTTCATCCGTCTACCTGTGTGCTGTCCAGAAACACAGGATAAGTAGAAGGAGTTGAGATAAGTGCATGAAACTTAGTATACATGTAACCATGAATTTGCAAAATGAATATAATGGAATGTTTAAAACTCCCTGTCTTCTCTAGACTCTAAACTTGAAGGGTCTCTACAAGACCTTAAAAATGAAATGTGCGTAGTATTTAGGCTCCCACCGCATTATTACTGCCCAATAAAAACCAAACAAATCTCGGATATGAACCCCTTCTACGTTGAGGACCACCGCAAATGAAAAAAAAACAATGATTTACGGATATGCACCTGGAACGTCCGCACCCTTTATAGGGAGATTGCCCTTGTAGAACTGGTGGAAGTCTTGTAAAAATAAAGGCTGACATCGCCGCCATCCAGGAGATGTGATGGAAAAGACATCAAAGACATCTGCTCTAAGAGAGCAGACTGCGATATTTACTCCTGCTGCCATGCGGAGAAGCGAGAATTTGGATGCGAATTCGTCGTTTGCCAGATATTACGCAACCTTGTATCCCAGTTCAGACCTGCGAACGAAAGGCTGGCCACAACCCGCATCAAGGCGAAATTCTTCAATATAAGCCTAATTTGCGCGCACGCCTCGACGGAGGAGAAGAACGATGCTGTCAAGGACGCCTTCTACGTGAGCCTAGAAAACGTGTATGATCAGTGCCTGGCCCATGATGTAAAAATGACGATTTGAACGTGAAGTTTGGAATAGAAGGTATCTTTGGCTCCACTGTTGGTCAGTTTAGTCTCTAGAGACCACTTCGAACAACGGTCTCAGACTGATTGACTCATCTCGGCACGAAACATGGCAGTTTTTAGCATCAGATTGCAACACCTCCATTGCCACAAGACCATCTGACTGTCACCAGGTCAAAAAACGCGAAACCAGATTGATCATGTTGTCATCGACGGAAGGTTGTGATCCAAACGTATTGGATGTGCGCACATTTCGGGGTGTCAATATTGACTCCGACCATTATCTTGTTGCAGCCAAGATCCGCACAGGTATGCAACGAACGCTAGACGTCAATAAGCTGTTATCACAACGGACCGCCGAGGCCTATTCCGCTCAACTCTCGGTTAAGCTCAACCAACCTTACTTTGCCTCGATGATGCTGACGGACTTTGGGCGTATATATCCCACTCCATGCGCACTGCTGCTAAATAAGTTATTGGTTTTCGGCGCCCACAACCTCGCAATCAATTCAAAGACCGGAAACTATCACGATAAGAGGAAGGAGGAGAGATGCATTTTCAGACGTAAAAAAAAGAGCAAGAACAGCGTGAGCGAAAAAAAACTGAGGTGTTTCAGTGCAAGAATGATGCTCGAAAATTCTACCAGCAGGTTAAGCGTCTAACCCAAGGTTTCAATCCCGGAGTATCCACGTGTAGAGATGAAAATGGTGATCTGGTTACAAATATGCAGTGCGCACTTAGATTATGGAGGCTGCATTTTGCCCATTCTGCTTGCGGGCGACGAAGCCAACAACATCACCCTTGGAAAATGCAGCCTGACACCACCAATCGACGATGGTGAAGTGGAAATTCCACCACCTAGCCATGATGAGGTTAAAGTTGCTATGACTATGAAGTTGACTCAAAAACAACAAAGCCGCAGGAGCTGCTGGCCTGGCTGCTGAGTTGTTTACAACCGGCGGCGGTGAATTGATAATGTGTATGCATCAACTCATCAGCAAAATATGGCTAGTGGAAAGCATACCCGACGATTGGAATCTCAGCGTACTTTGTCCTATACTTTAGAAAGGAGACCCGACAATCTGCGCCAACTACCGAGGTATCAGTCTAATTTCCATAGCATTCAAGTTTCTTTTGAGCGTATTGTGTGAAATATTGAAGCAGCATACCAAAAATTTAAATGGACCTTATCAGTGTGGTTTTCGTCCTGAAAAGTCCACAGTGGACCAGATTTTTGCACTGCGCCAAATCCTAGAAAAAACCCATGAATATCAAATCAACACCCACCATTTCTTTGTTGATTATAAAGCTGCGTTCCATAGTTCCATTCGGGATTGCCTGAATGCAACAATGTTTGAGTTCGGTATGCCTGAAACGCTGATAAGACTCCACACTATGACGTTGAGGAATACATGCAGCTCCGTCAAGGTAGGAAATGACCTCTCCGAAACCTTTAATACCGAACGAAGTTTCAGACAAGGTGACCCGCTATTATGCGATCTCTTCAATTTAATCATGAAGGAGATCCTACGAAAGGCAGGTGTACATCGAAATGGTACCATTTTCTACAAAAGTGTCCAGCTCCTTGCGAATGCTGATGATATCGATAGTATCGGCAGAACCAGGAGACGTGTAACTGCTGCTTTCGCCACTATCGAAAAGGAATCAGCCAAAGTGGGTTTGACTGTGAACGAGGGCAAAACAAAGTATATGCTGTCTTTAAATAGGAAAACGCGACGTTTAGGCTACCATGTCACAGACCATGGCAAATATAACTTTGAAGATGTCAAGGAGCTTACATACCTTGGCCCTGCCGTTAACAGCAACAACAATGTCAGCCTGAGATAAAGCTAAGAATAACAATTGCTTATAGGTGCTACTACAGGCTAAGTAAGCAATCAGGTTCCAGAGCCTTATCTCGATCGAAAAAACTAACACTCTACAAGACGCTTCTCATACCTGTGCTTCTCTATGGCGCTGAGGCATGGGTGGTATCGCAAACAGATGCATCTGCTCTTGGGGTGTTCGAGAGGAAAGTTCTTCGCAAAATCTTTGGTCCTGTTTGAGTTGGCGACGACTTTCGCATTCGAATGAATCACGAACTGTACGAGCTCATGATGACATTGACTTAGTTCAATGACAATAAAGAGTTCTTAACAATTCAGAGACTACGTTGGCTGGGTTCTGTTTTTCGTATGTATGCAGAAGCTCCAGCGAAAAAGATGTTTGAGGCAAAAGCCGAGGGTCGCCGACGAAGAGTAAGACCATGCCTGTGATGGATTGACCAGGCCAATGAAGCCCTATCCACGCTTGGTGTAAGAGACTGGAGATGGCGCGCGAGAAGAAGAGACGCCTGGCGAGAGCTGATGAAGTCGGCCGTTACCCTATCACGGGTTGTCATGGCCACCTAAGTAAGTAAATAAAAACGTTTGCACAGAGTTTATATAACTTAACCTTACTGGTTTTGGGCCCTAGCATATAACAGTGTTACCAGCTTTTAGAATAAAAATTCTTAGTTTCATGACAACTGCTGTTATTTTATTCGCACAGTCTGGTTCACTTTTAGACAGAAGGTATGTTTTCAGAAGATGTGTAAACAGTATAGATGGATGCTAAAAACCTTTTTTCCTGATTTGTTTTAACTTTTGTTGAACTTTTTCTCTAACGGCTTTATCGATTCTCAAAGAGTACAGTACTACAAGAAAAAATAATTTCAAAAAACTCGTAAATGCAAAAGCAAAGTAATGTCCGATATTGCGGGCAATGACCCATATATTCTGAAAACTTAATATTTAGTCTATATTTTTAATACATTATTATTTTTTACTCATTATGCGGCACCATGGGATCATTTGCATTCCACTTTTATGTGTTTTGACAAAAAATATACATTATTATTCTTTTCCTATCCTTCCTAACTTACTTAATAAAATGTATGGCCTTTGAAACTTATGTTTTATTAGAAAATAAATATTTAAGATGGTTATTTATTCTTTTATGATTTCTTTTTTAGTGCCGAGTGCCGAGCACGTTATACTCGAGAAGTATGTCAAATAAGGGATAAAAAAAATTCAATTTAGTCATTTCTTCCGCACAGTTCTTCTAACATCCGTTTTTTTCGTTAAAATTCCGCAAAAGAAGCTCTGGTTTTATATATTATCAATTATTTGATACCATAAAGCAGAACTGGAAAGATTTTTAATCCTGAAACAGCTGACTGTTTACTGTGTCCTATTCCGGCGGACTGATTTACATTTGTAAACCCATATATCATTCTCATACGCAGTCTGCGTAAAACGTTATGCGTAACACACATTCTATCACAACGCGACAACAACTACAGGCTTACCGAAGCTTACTAGCTTAGCGTTGCCAGTGTTTTTTACAAAACTTTAATAATTGCTTCCAAATCTGATATTAAAAAAAATAATGATATCTGCACTGCAAGTCATTTTACAAAAACTGCAAGTCTGTTCCAAAAAGCTATAAATATGGCAACGCAGGTTATGCGCAACACAGTAGGTGGCCCAACGAACTATACTATGCAAACTTGTCGTGACACAATAAGCCTTATTTTCACTGATGTCATCCAAAATATGATCGTGTGGTTTACGAACAAAAATGGAAATGCCTTGGAAGCACTTTATATAGACAGACATGTAGTACAAAATGTAGTATGATATGGAAACCATATGTGTGTCATCGGTATTCCAAAGTTTTGTTCCAAAGCAATAAAAGCATGTACTGCAATAGCATTCAAGAAACCATTGAAATTCAGTTTTGTTTGATATGTGCTACGATGAATCGCATTGAACACAGCCAAAGCCTTAAGGTCTTTTGTCAGAATCATATGTTTTCCATTAATTTAATTAATACTAGTAAACCTGTTGCCTGAATTCAAGCTATTCAATAAAAATTAAATGTTAGAAACATTATAGACGTTTCATATATGAAATTCTATTCAAGAAGCTATTATACTCAATAACGATGTATTCAAGTCAAACCATTCAAACCATTCAGATAATGATCTTTAATAGTCTCAATAATGATATAAAAGATCATTATCTGAATGGTTTTTTATAGTCTCAATAATGATATAAAAGATCATTATCTGAATGGTTTGACTTAACGTATGATCTGCCACTAAATTTTTAAATGTAACTGTCAAAACACGAAGACGGACTTCCACTAATATTAACTATTCAAAAAATAGCTTTTCAAGCTATAAAACATAACTAATTTTAATAAATAAAAGATAATTTTGGTTAAAAAATTTTTAGTTTTGAAAAAAATTAAAATTCGATCAATTGAAGGGCTTATTGTAAAAACATGATATGCCACATAAAAAATATTTCGAAATAATCGATCTTAAAGTTTTGAAAAAATGTATATTTGTATGAAATCATTAAAATGTTTACAGGAACTTTTACGTATACGGCGAAAATTCATCGGGTAATGGTCGCAATATTTTCAGTGGATATTGATAATGCATCAAGGAACGTAATGAACATAAAATATGAACTTTTAAAGCAGTTTGGCATATCATGTTATTGCAATAAGCCCTTCAATTCATAGCTCTTCTCAAACTAAATTTCAAATGGATTAAATAGCGGATTTTTGAACAAAAATTTTATTTCTGTTTTAAAAGGTTGGGAGCCCCCCGAAGCGAAATCACAATTTTTAAAAGTGGTTTGCACATCTTAACCTAACTTAATGACATCTGAATCGATAAAATCGGTCCATTGGTCTGGGAGGAGTTGAAGTCACAAAAAAACCTTAGCCTATTAATTATATAGATAGGCAGGATAATTAAAACAGATATGTGGCTATAAATTAAATTGGTTGTAGCTATAATGCAATTTTTTTCAAATATATTGTTTTTGAAGCTTGTTAAAATTTAAAAAATATAAGAACAACATTTAAAAAAAAAAATGTTCGAGCAAAAATCCAGGGTAGCCTTGTTTTTTCGATGACACATAGTATATATTAATTTTTCTTTCAAACAAAAACAAATTCGTCTTAAATTAACTATATAAAATGAAAGAAAATCAAAAATTAAAATTTTAAATTTTTTTATTTTTACAACAAAAACAATTTTTAATACATTTTTTGAGAAAACATTCATTTTATTGGACTCTTTTATAAGGCAATGATTAAAATATAAATAATACAGTAACGGTAAAAACTTTCTAATTAGTTTAAAGTCAATTAATTGCAATGAAATACAAAAAAGAAATAAATGAAATTTTTAAAAAAGTGGCAGAGATATTCGCTACCAAATATAGAACTTTAAATTTCAGAGAGTTTTTTTCTATCTTGGCGTTTGATAAAAATACGCGTTTAAGAACTAAATACAATATTAAGAATATTCATTAAAAATACATATGGAAAGATAATTACCGTAATTGCCAACACATTTCAAAGAAAATTAAACTAACATTTTGAAAAAAAAAAAATTTGAAAACCGTTAAAATTTGCCTGAGTTGTTTGCTCGGAAAGTGGAACTTATGATTTTCGAACTGCATTTTTCGGACAATTGACATTTGAGGAATGCATAAAAGATAATTTTGGTTAAAAATTTTTAGTTTTCAAAAAAACTAAAATTTGATCAATTCATAAGCTTTTATTTCTGTTTTAAAAGGTTGGGAACTCCCTGAAGCGAAATCAAAATTTTTAATAGTGGTTTGCACATCTACGGCCTAGACGACCAGCCTAGATAACCTAATTTAATGACATCTAAATCGATAAAATCGGTCCATTGGTCTGGGAGGAGTTGAAGTCACAAAAAACCTTAGCCTATCTTTATATATAAAATTCTTCTGTACATGGCTTTGTCACTGAACTCCTCCTAAACGGCTACACCGATTTTAATGAAATTTGGTGAATACATGCGGTTGGGTCTGTAGATGGTTTGTATTGACCCGGTAGGTGGCGCTGTTATTGCTGTGGGAGTGTTTAAAGGGGTATTTGGGATTATAACTCAGAAAAAAATTAAGAAATTGTCATGATTCTTTCACTACACCATTACTTTTTGTGCATACAAAATTACAAAAATACAAAATTAATAAAAATAAGCAAACAAAAAAACTTTAAATTTTTATGATAGTTGTGCTTGATTTTTCGATCGCATAAATCGTTTTTAAATTTTTATGATAGAATCTTTAAAGAAACCCTATACTTATGCATACCATATAAAAGGACATTAAAAATGCCATTTTTGGTTTTAAATATTTTTTGAACAGCAAATATTTTTGTCAAAGCGAAATAAAGAAATTCGTTAAGGTTTTTTTTGAAAAATTTTAAAACTTAGAAAGAAAACAAAAATGAAAAAAAAGGAAAAATTATTGAACGGACAATTAGTCAAAATTTCAAACAAAAAAGAAATGAATGGAATCCTTTGTAAAATGACCGAGTTCATCAGTTTCAAAGTCATCACTTTCATTTTTGATTGATTTTTTTTTTCTATTTCAACAGAAAATAAAATAAGAACTAAAAAATTTTTGTGTATTTTAGGCACGAAAGTTATTATGGAGACAATTTTTTGGAAATTTGAGAAACTTGCACGTTCTCATAGAAAACGAAATTTGTCTAATAAAATACTTCTAATCCAAGAAAGTTACTTACCACAAAGGTATGCAACTACCAAATTGCAATAACATATCTTTGAAAATTCTTGCGAGTCAAATTATTTACCTAACATATTTAAAGTATTGTAACGAATCTGAATTGGATGAGGACCTTAGTGTGTTTGGCGATGCGAAAAAATGTCAAAAATTTGGGTATAAACGGTAAAATATTAAAACGTGAACACAAAGGTATAACTACCAAATTGTAATAACATAACTTTGATAATTCTTGCATGGCAAATTATTTGCATGGTACTACCTTTAATATTTAAGGTATTGTAACGAATCTGAATTGGATTAGGACCTTAGTATGTTTGGCGATGCCAAAAAATGTCAAAGATTTGTGTATAAATGGTTAAATATAAAAACGTGGCTGTTGAGGCACAAACTGTGTGTGCCTTTGGCGTCGAAGTGCCTTGATTCCGCTTCTGCAGATAATGACATACCCCAAAAAATTATAAATTCCATGACAAGCTTCTTGAAAACATGCTGTTTAGCCGTTCGAAGTCGGTATAAAACAAGTAGATCCACTTTTTGATCCATTGTGTACAAAATGTAATAAAACGCACTGCAGAATAGCTCATAAGAAGCGCTAATAGTGTTCTTTCAAGAGCTGAAATGGCCCAATTGTTTTGGATTTATGAATACAAAAAAGCAAAAAATTTTAGAATAATTCAGTGAAAAATTGGGAGCATTTTATTATGATTCAGAGGGTTTTTATACCCTAAACCTGAAAGGTCAGGGTATATTAACTTTGTGCAAACGTTTGTAACGCATAGAACGAAGCGAGTCCGGTATAGAAAAGTATATATATTTTTGATCAGCGTCACCACGTGAGTCGAGCTATCCATGTCCGTCCGTCCGTCCGTCCGTCCGTCCGTCCGTCTGTCCGTCTGTGTGTTGTCCGTATACACAGGATAAGAAGAAGGAGTTGAGATAATTGAATGAAACTTGGTACACATAGTCACAAGAACCCAAGGATCTGCACTATTGAATATTTTTGGAATCCGCCCACGGACACGCCTACCTCCCATACAACGCAAAAATTGAAAACTGCATAACTCAGCTCATAATAAGCCTACAACAATAAAATTTGGTATGTATGTGTTTTGTATCAACACAAAGACGTTTTTGAAAAATGGGTGTGATCCACTCAAGGACACGCCCACCTCCCATACAACCCAAAAATTGAAAACGCAATAAATAAGCCTCTGTTTAACCTACAGAACTAAAATTTGGCACATGTATTTGTTATGACAAAATAAAGACGATTTTGAAAAATGGACATCATCCGCCTGCGGACACGCCTACCTCCCATACAAAGCGAAAATTGAAAACTGCATAACTCAGCTCATATTTGGTCTACAACAATAAAATTTGATATGTATGTGTTTTATACAAACACAAAGATGTTTTCGAAAAATGGACGTCATCCGTTCACGGACACGCCCACCTCCCATACAACCCAAAAATTGAAAACGCAATAATTAAGCCTCTGTTTAACCTACAGAGCTAAAATTTGGCACATATGTTTTTTATGACAAGACAAAGATATTTATGAAAAATGGACGTCATCCGCATACGGACACGCCTACCTCCCATACAACCCAAAAAGTTTAAAACTCAATAAATAAGGTTATGTTTGTCATAGAGAAATTAAATTTGCTATGTATGTATTTTATACCAAAACTAATGTGTGTTCAAAAATTGGGAGTAATCCGTCCATGAACACGCCCACCTCCCATAGCGAAAGCACAATAAAGGCATTAACTGTGAGCTACAGGAATAAAACTTGGTATGTGTAAATTTTTCATCACCATATAAATGCAATTAAAATATAGGCTTCATCCGCCCACGGAGACGCCCATTTGCAATAAAAATTTTTTTATTTTTGAAAAGTGGGTTTAGGGTATTTCATAGTCGGCCTAGACCGACTTTAGACTTTCTTTACTTGTTTATACACTAAATCTGTAAGGTCAAGGGCATATTATCTTTGTGCAAACGTTGGTTAAACCTAGAACGAAGCGTATCCGGTATAAAAAGTATAAAAAGGGCATAATTTGCCCACCACCACGCCCATCTCCCATACAACCTACTATGGTAAAAACTCTGTTAAGAGGTTTATATAAGAGCTACAAAGACAAAACTAGGTATGTGAGATTATTGTATCAAAAGTAAGATGTGTTCACAAAATAAGCGTCATTCGCTCATGAACAGGTCCACCTCCCATACAAACCACAATTTTAAAAGCACTATTAACTATTCATATTTGCTAGATGAAACTTTGTGTGGGAGTATTTAATATCAAAACTGCGGTGTACACAAAAAATGGACGTCATCTGCGCACCAACGCGCCCACCTACCACACAAACCACATTAGTTAAACCTGTATTACTTCTATAGGTACAAATAATGCATGGATTTTTACAGAAAGTTAAGTCTATTTGTTTAAGTATTTTAATATATGTATATTTAAATGTTAGGGTATTTCATAGTTCATATTTCATAGGACTAGACCGACTTTAGACTCTCTTTGCATTTTTTATGATTATATATAAAAAACACATGACACTATGTTGGTTTTCACTAATATCCGAAACCACACATCCGATTTAAAAGAAACTTTGTGAAAGTATGTGGGTGGTTTGAGCTTGAAAGATAGTTTTCGAACCGATAGGTGGCGCAGTTGTCGATTTTTACAAAAAGTCTTAATTATGTCAACGAATTTTTTTTAATTTTAATCAGACTTCGCCACAAATATGAGTTTTCATTTAACGCTTCAATGTTTTTTAATGTGACTTCAAGTATTTGTATAGGGAAATAGGGTACAAGTTACTATTTGAACAGAATAAACGTTACTGAAAATCAAAGTTTTAAAATTATTACCAAAAAAGTAAATTTTACCAGAAACTTTTAAAGAAAAATATGCTGAAAATGCCAACTATTTTAACGTATCATATCTCATAAGCAACAATTAGCAACACATAAAAAGCACCACAAGAATCGAGCTGCGTCTGGTATTATAAGCTAGTTAATTATATATATTAGCAGGATATCCAAGTAATCAGTATAAACAGAAACTAGTACGGTATATCTTCGGCTTAGCCGAAGTTAAAATACCCCCACGGGCGATTCGCAATGGTACAAAATCTTAAATTGCAGCTCTTTTTATATGAGATTTCTAAAAATTTCACTATTTTGATGACGTCTAAAATACATTCATATCAGATTGTTTTCCTGCAAAGTAAAGATAAGCCTTTTTATAAAGTTTTCAATTAGGGGTTGTTTGGGAGGTGGGCGTGTTCTTGAGTGGTTGATGCCAATTTTTCTCACATGCCTCAATTTTGATATAATATACACAAATACCCAATTTCAGGTCTGTAGCTTGAATATTAGCCTATTTATAGAGTTTCCAATATTATGGGTTGTATGAACACCGTTGTATGAACACCGATGGGCGTGTTCATCGGTGGATGACGCCCATTTTTCTAATGCATCTTGGTTTTATTATAAAAAGAATAAATATCTAATTTTACTTTTGTTGCTTCGACAGAAGCCTATTTTTATAGTTTTCAATTTTAGGGTTGTATGGGAGGTGGGCGTGTTCATGAATGGACTACGCCTTTTTTTTCTCTCACGTCTTAATTTTTATATTAAAATAAGAAATATTTAATTTTATTGTTATAGCTTCGACACAAGCCTCTATATATAGGTTTCAATATTGGGGTTGTATGGGAGGTGGGCGTGTTAGTAGGTGGATGACGCCCATTTTTCTAACACACCTGAATTTTGTCATAGACTATACAAATACTGAATTTAAGTTTTATAGCGTAAATATTCGTTTCTTTATGGAGTTTACATCATTGGGGTTGTATGGGAAGTAGGCGTGGTTTTCATCCGATTTAGCCCATTCTCAAAATTGATTTTATTTTTTTTAGAAAAAGCTGAAATATCGAATTTAAGCACGATAGCTTCAAAATTACGGCTGTAATCGTGTCCACAGACAGATGGATAGACAGACGGACATGGCTAAATCAACTCAGATGGTGATGCTGAGCAAGAATATATATACTTTTCTATACCTACCACGCCTCCTTATGGGCGTTACACACGTCGTGACAAAATTATTGTACCCCTTACGCAGTACGCGTGGGGGTATAAAAATAATGGAAAAAGTTAAAAAAAATAAATTGGAAATACTGCAATTAGGAGTGGACACATTTCATTCCCAGTTGCGTGGAGCAATTATAGCTTTGATTGCATCCATTTTCTTGTTTATATTTACAAACCTTTGCATCAACTGTCATGTGAACAACTTAGTACAATACCACATGTCTGTCACTATGCTAGGTCGTGGTTTCTTGAGCTTTCATTGTAATACAGATTGTAGTACGGAAATCATATGTCTGTCTAGGATATTAGAGCGCAAAGAATCCAAATAAACCAGCTCGGAAGTGTATAGAAGTTGTTGTTGTTAAGTTTGATGCCTTCTTAGATTTGTTGATAACTACTGACGTCAACTAATCACACGATCAAACAATAGAAGAGCTTTTGGCATGATAGAATAACAAGGTCAGCTGTTCGAATTTAAGTTTTTCTAATTGTTGTTGTTGCCTTCATCGTTTGACGTTTATGTCACTCTCAGATTTGTTAGTGTAAAATTAGACATGTGAGCAGCCATATTAATGTGAGCCGATCTTATTATTCTATCATAGTTTTGGGCATCACAAGCATCTCTGATTCATCGCGCACCTATGAGCCGGAATCGCTTCGAAGCAATTTTGCGGACCATTCGCTTTGATAAGCGGCTGATAAATGTGGTCCCATTTCCAAATTGTGAATGCTGCTTAAAACATTATTGAAAGCTAACTAAAAGCCGCAATAGACGAGCAATTGTTTCCGTTTAGGGGCCGAGTATCTTTCAAGCAGTACATACCATCGAAGTTTTCAATATGGAATACAAATTTGGTAGACTGCCGACGCTGCCACTAAATTATCCTCTTAGAGGTGACAAATATTGCGATCGCCAGCCGGGTTAATCTATGGTCTCTAATATTGACATTAATGCAGTGTAAGAACTCTTGAAACCATATTGGAGCTCAGGTCAAAATATCAAATGGATCAATCAATTCAATATCAATTTTTTACCAGATTGGATTTGACCCATCAGTTGGCAGATTGAAAGTTGAGTGTCATCCGGTATGATGCGCAAAAAAAAGCGCTGTATTCCAGAGGAAATACATTAGACACCTGACAAAAATGTAAGCGAATCTATATTCGCTATTCTCCAATACCAAAAAAAAAAAGCTTTTGTTGTTGTTGTTTTGCTGTTTTGTTGTTGATCCATACTAACAACGCTGTTGTTGCCAAAATTTGGAAACCAGAAGTAATAATGGAGTAGTAACAACCGTACAAAATATGGCGTGGTCACCAGTGACCAAGTGTTTGGAAATTATACGTACAAGCGAAAAACTTGGCTATTAGTTATGAATTTCAACATCGTTGATCTGTCTGTATTGGCACCATAAGTGCTCTATTTTGAAACACATGGAACCAGCAATAATAGTCACAGCTTCCTTACTCTATTGGCGAAAGATTTGTTCACCCATGTTCACAATGCGATGCTGGACATTCGAGTCTTCCGCCACGATTGCAAACGCATGCAGGAACAGCTGGTATAAAAGGAACGTGGGAGAGGAAAGCATTACTTTAGTAGCAGGAAAACATTAGCCTAGCTTATTTGTAAGACTGGATTATAAATTTTATTTAAGTTTATTTTGGCAATTGTGGAGTTAAAATTAGCAGACAAACTCCGTAACTAAGTCTCAAATTTCAGAGTCTACATGAAAGGGCCTTCCAACCGAACATTTTGATAAAACAGCGCTGCCCCGAAAATAGCTTATATGTTTTTTTTTCAGACCAAAAAGCTAACGTTAAAGATCCGCCAAGTCATCCTAACATAACTACGACAGTTATCAATGTCTTTTGCCTCCTTCGATGTTAATTTCTCTTCTATAGCTCAATCTTTTCTTGAGAACGAACAGCTACTCTTCATCAGATTTAAGATGATGGATGGTCTCATAACGGTAGTTGCCGCTTGAAACGCTACTCTGGGGTTGCCACAATAATTGCTTAGACTAGACTAAGGAAGTCGAATGGATAGCCTGAACTCATGAAATGCTTTCTTGCTCCACGGAGTTGCGATTGATTTACTTTCATTATAATTTGAGTGATTTCCCAGTGACCCTGCAGAGTGCGTTGATCCCGTATTAAGACGGGAAACGAAGAAAAAGTTGTCTGTATGTTAAGCCGGATCGAAATTAAGATATCGACGGACACCAACTCAAAAGTTAGAGGGACTCTTAAAAATTATTTCTGCATAATTTTTTTTTGGATCGGAGAAATCCCCATGGAGCGGTTTTGGTTCTCCTGAACCCTTTTTTTTTGGCCAAAAATCAAGTTTTTTGCCTATAACTTTTTTTTTTCTTCAGAATGCATACCCAAGATAAGCAAAAAAGTTAAGATTGTGATAGTACACAAATATTGGTTAAAAAAATTTTTGAAATTTGTTGTCCTTACAAACTCTTTTGAGACCCCAAAAAATCGATATTTCATCATTTTCGAAAAGGTGTTTTTTTTAAACACCTATAAAATATTTATTTTTGAAGCAATTCATATGCATTTATGCTTAGTGAAAAGATATTGAGCTCTTCTTTCCATTGATATATCTTATGTTGTAGTTTAACCAAAACTAAGAGCCACAATTATATAAAACATGAGAAATTGATATTCAGAAGGATTCTTCAGCTTAATTATTATTTAATTGCCTTAATTACCGTTAGATTTTGACAAATTTTGGTATGTTTCAGTTTTTAGGTACGCCAAATCGAATTCTGACAACCATTTTTTAGAAAAGTATACGCCAGATGGCGCTCCACTACAAAATGCATGAATTTCGAAAATATTTTTTTTTAACGCCTACAATATACGTATTTTTCATGGTACTCCTTTTTGATAAAACCACCCATACTTTAAACCAATGGAAAGAATAGCTCAATACTTTACCAATAAGCTTAAATGCATATGAATACCACGAAAAATGTATATTTTATAAGTGTTTAAAAAAAACACCTTTTTAAAAATGATGAAATATCGATTTTTTGGGGTCTCAAAAGAGTTTGTAAGAACAACAAATTTCAAAATTTTTTTTAACCAATATTTGTTTACTATCACAATCTTAACTTTTTTGCTTATCTTGGGTATGCATTCTGAAGAAAAAAAAAAGTTATACGCAAAAACTTGATTTTTTGGCCAAAAAAAGGGTTCAGGAGAACCAAAACCGCTCCATGGGGATTTCTCCGATCCAAAAAAAAAATGATGCAGAAATAGTTTTTAAGAGTCTCTCTAACTTTTGAGTCGGTGTCCGGATGACTTTTTTTTCTCCATACAAAATCGATCCGGCTTACTTTATGTATATTTTTGTAGTATCGTATTTTAAGGACACTTACTTTCAAATATTTGGAAAAGAAAAATTGGAAATTTCAGTTAAGATCATTGATTGGTCAAAAATTGATCAAAAATTGATAGAGAACTGGACCAACATGTTTTATGCATAATCCCAACGGCTAATGTTCATGTTCTCAGGGAGCTGTACATGGCATTACTAGGTTTGCCATTGTCTGCAGAGACGTGACGCCCGATTAGAAAAATTGACTGCGTTTGAAAAAATTTTCTGTGTCAGATGGTGATTTGAGCCCGGATCTGCCGAGATGCGTTGGGTTGCGGTTCGTTGTACAGGGTCTGGGCCTTAAATTAAGTTATGAAAGGAAGCCCAATCAAATGTTAGGCTTTCAAAACATAATTTTTTTAATTAATATTTTCGGTTTTTTTTTTTTGCAAGAAGTCCTTTTTATATTTCATTAGATGTATTATGTTTGTATTGCCTCATTTTTCTTATAAATTATTAAGTGTCTCATGCTTTACAGTATTATAAATTATGAAGTCCTTAGCTAAGCATATTATTTATCTTGACAAAGTAGTCCCCATAAACCAGACATAATCCTTTAATACATTTTGCCCAACTCTTCAACGTATTTTATCATCGCAATCATTTAATTTATACACCAGCTTGTTTTAATTAAATTTATTTAAAATTGTTCCATCGTACGATACAGTGGCTTGGTCTGGTCCATAACAAACAACAACAGAACCACGTTCAATTAAACACAATACGCGATAGTCTGCCGCATAAGTTTTGACGCTAAGTTCTTTAAGCCAATTATAGCAGCTATTGCGGTAAAGTTTCGCGTTACCGTGACATCAAGTTTTAATTTAAATTTGGCACATTCTCTGCAGCTAGCTGAAAGCTGGAGTTCAGTTTCTGTTGTTGTTGCATGTTATTGTTGTGCGAATAGAAGATGCTGTAGCTACGGTAGCGGAAATTGTCTCAAAATTAATTAAGTTTTATTACTTAAAGTTATTCTGCTCACTGCGATTATTTTGTCAAAGCTAAGAATTTTGAAAATTCCAAGTCTGGTTGTTGGCAATAATTAAAATAAGCCAAATCAGATAAATCAACTGATCATACCGGTAAGAAAATGCAATTATTTTGAAGCCTTAAACTTTTGATGTATTTAGTTGTGATGAATAGTAAGGATTAAGGTCAGTTTGGAGAAATTTTGGGATAAGAAGCGTTGCTTGTTTGCATACTCAGCAAAATTACACAGTCTAACAAGAAACGGCTTAGGCCATTTTTTGGTTAAAAGATTTCAAATATTATTTTCTTCAGATATGATGAAGTTCTTGTAAGGCCTGCATTAATAAATTCGGAATATTCTTACATTGTAACGTTCGACTATTGCTCACTGTAGTACCAGCAAGCTTTACAACATAAGGTATTTTCCAAAAGTTCACCTTTGGCTTTAGCAGAAGTCTTAACGAAAGTTAATAGCAGTAACTATTGCACAGCTAGCTTCTTCGAAGTTTTTCGCAAGCTTAATAGCAGCTTGTATATTGATTGGGTTCAGGGCATGTCATTTTTATTCTTAAAGTGAAATGAAGATAATTTGATACTTACTCATGACTGTCAACGTATTCTCTTTGACATTTATTTCCAGAAATATGCGTCCACGACGTTCGGTATGATCGCAACCGCATAAACTGGGCACGTTCTCTTTGCAACGTGCATGCACGTTCATGTCACATGCTGTGATTTGGTAGGTAATTCCGGTATAAAAAGATGTAAAGAGATTTTAAAAAATTCATGGAAAGAGGGAGAAAAAGACAAATCAGTATTATATATATTTTTCTTGTACTATATAAACTAAGTAGCGGCTTACAGAGACATGTGAATAATTGAGGCTAAATTGATGATTTACTCTAAACCAAATTAGAAAAATAGTTCGGATAATAAGTCTATAAAACGATTTTTTTAGTTACTGAAGATAACCATGTCATTTTTGAGTCGGGAGACGAAAGTTGACAACATATTTGCTGTGTCGTCTTTACACTCATTGAGACGACAAGGACTTGTCTTCGGTTAGCTATTCTAGTTCAAAAAACATCACATGTTTTTATAAGTTGCGCCTTAAGTAAAAACATAAACAGAAAATATGGGAAAAATTCTTTAAATTAAAGCAAAACACAGTAAAAGTGAAGTGAGAGCAAAATAAAATTAGAGAAAATGTTGAAGAGAACATATAAAACAAATAAACAGACGAACACATTCACACGCATTTGCTAAGATTTGTAACAAATTATATAATATTACTTACATTTTTGGCAAATATTTTAATCCATCTTATGTTAATTTGACATATATTATTTTTAATAAAGAACCGTTTTGAAAAATTCTCAAATATTTTTCTCAAGTAAAAAGAAAACAAGCCAATATAAATAACTTATAGCTAAACCAAGTATTGAGAGAGAGATTTAAAAATTGCTCAGTGATAATAAAGTCATTATTTGGCAACGTTTTTCTATTTAGAGAAACTACATTCTAAAATTATGAACCGAATAATATAATTTTTTTTTTATATCCCAAATAGTTTATAATACAAACAAAACATTTTCCTGTTAGCAGCACAAAACGTCAAGTCATGTTTCAAAATTTCGTTGGTCATAAAAAATTGTATGTCAGCAAAGCTTTTTTCAAGAAGTTATTCAACTGACTTCACTTCTCTATTATCTCTATACATATTTTATTTTGCAAACTCAGGAAGTTTGTTAGTTCTGCTTTAAGCATAACAACAACCAACCATAGAACAAAGTCACAAAAGAATAAAAAGACACCGGATATTGAAAATGCATCAAAGTAAGTAGATAGCGAAACCATTGCATACTTTTCTGCATTGCCATTGAAGATGACAAAATAATAGCAAAGTGTACTTTCACTGTAAATGTTTTGGAAATTTTTGAAAATTGTATTGCAATAATTATTGATTAACAACAACAATAATATAGTTTGCTAAAGTTGCAGTTGTTGTTGTTCATTCATTCAACAATATTTACAATAACAATCAAATCAGTTAATCAGCGTAAATATTGTTTGCTGCTCATTGCTATAGTCTGCTCTTAGGAGCTGAGAACTTTGAATGAGTTCAGCTGGTTGTTGTTGTAGTTCTAATTGAGTTTCGACATTGAATTGTAGGTTGATCTGAATTCATCATCTATACGAGTTAATAAACAGCTAATGAAGAGTCGTAATTAAATGAAAAATTCAGTTAGTAGAGAAAGCAGACAAAACTAATATAATCTAAACTGGTGCAACAGGTTCAATTTTCTACCCTCTTTCATACTCTAATTCACTGAATGACATCTTTGCTGTTTGCTTTGACATTCTGCTGTGTATGATTTTGCTGACGATATATGAATATTTCAAACAAATAATTCGACTTCAACTAGAAAAACTAAAACAATAAAAATACTTCAGTAAAACTAACAAAAAACATATGTAAGTTAACACAAGGACTTCGACAGTTTTGAGCCTGCTCTGTACTTTGATTACCCAGCAAAGATTATTTAGTTGATATGTTGTATTTTATATATGCAAATAACAAATTATTGATATTTTAATAAATTTATACAATTAACTTGTATAATTTTTTCGAACGAAAATGAAAAAAAAAAATTTGGTCCTTGTACCAACCAAAGTGAAAACTTAGGCTTATGAAGTCACATTTCTTTTTTTTTAATTTTCTACCAAATGAAATAAATCCCAAGAGAGCCATGAAATAACTCCCAAATATAATGAAATTAATTCAAAATGAATTAATTCCTAAAAGCAGAGAGCTATGAAATAACTCCAAATAGCTGTGAAATGACTTCCAAAGAATGACAGTTATTTCATTATGAAATAACAACAAAAAATATATGACAATAATTTAAATTTTTGGAAATTTCTTTGAAATGGTTCGTGTTTTGACTTATTACTCTGTCTTGATTTTGTGTCTTGACTTAAGGAGTCGTGCTTAAAGATAGAACTTAAAGTAGCGAAATACTTGTTGCTTTTATCTATGCCAATTACCTTTTTCTCGCCAAATGCTGTCACAAAAGCTACTCGCTAAATAATGACGTGCATCTAAAAGATTTTTCTCTATCAAATATTGGTCAATGCACCTACATTCATTCATTTTCACTTCAAAAATGTGCCACATAACACGATATAAATGAAACAAATACCCAAAAAAGTGAATCTTAGAGTCATTAAACAATTTCATTCTAAAAGAAAAGTTTAACGACAATGAATTACAATTTCATACATTGAAATTTGGTTTCAATTTCGAAAATCTTAAATGTTTAAATAAATATTAGAATAATTTCAGAATTACTAATCAAGAGAGTTCCAATTATAAGCCATATCATGGCAATATGTACGCTAGAAGTCATATCAAACCATTCTTAACCATTATATTTTTTCCTGACTGTACTTTTAATTTCATTACAGCTCAGTTCATGAAAAATATTTGCAGGTGAAATATTTTTACGTACATCTATAGCACTGGTTTTTCTGTGCAGTTTCACCAAAATAAGTTGGAGACTAAATTAGAGAATAAATAAGAGACTTTGAAAACTCATAGTTGTTTCGATGATTACATTAAACAATTTTTAAAAAAATTTCTAATTTTTTTTTGACAAAGTCATCACAAAACATGTCTTAAATATTTTCTAATCATAAAATTGTTTCGATAATCTCAAAACAACTTTTTACTTAATAGATCAATTGAAGGGCTTATTGCAAAAACATGACATGCCACACTGCTTTAAAAGTTCACATTTTATGTTCATTACGTTCCTTGATGCATTATCAATATCCGCTGGAAACATTGCGACCATTACCCGATCAATTTTCGCCGTATACGTAAATGTTCTTGTAAGCATTTTAATGATTTCATACAAATATACATTTTTTCAAAACTTTAAGGTCGATTATTTCGAAATATTTTTTATGTGGCATCATGTTTTTACAATAAGCCCTTCAATTGGCAACAACTCCTTATATTTGGCTCATGGCTCTGGGAGAGGAGGAGGGGGCGGGTGGGTGTTCGGACCCATGGATCACCCCCACACCTACGCCACTTTATCATACCATAACTCATATCTTTCCATCTTCCCGAACCATTTGATCAAACCCATCATACCATTACATCATTTTATCCATTACATACATCATACCATATCTACCATATCAACCCATCACACGAATCCATGCTTATCACACTATCCATGGTACATACAACTGCTGAAGACATTCGCTTCAGGTGCCTGGGGCTTTGGGCACACTGCAGTATGAAATGCGGAAAAGAGGGCCGCAAGGCCAAATAGTGTGGAGCAAGAAACCAACCATCGCGTTGGAAGCTAGATATCCTAAGTAGGTAAAGTAAAGGACTAAGAGCACCCTCATTGTACATGTCCAATCTTGCTGAAGAAGACTGACCTATAATTTTTTTTCAACTGGAGGAAACGAGTGTATAAAGTTGTAATACAGCACTTATTCTCTCACAGCTATATCGAGAATAAGTGTCGACAAGACCCCAGGTCTGGATGGGACCTCGAACAAAGAGTTGAAAGACGCAGTTCATACCACGTTAGAGGTCTTTGTAACCTTATACAGTTAGTGCTTCAAGGAGGTAACTTTGCCAAAAGCGTTAATTAATTAAAAGTAATTTGTCCTATTTTTTAACTGATATAAGTAGGCAGACCATCCTTCATCATGCCTATCACTTTGCATGTTGAATTTGCCTTGTAAAGTTCTCGAGAGAACATTGTCTGATAAACTGCAGGCATGCATGGAGGAAGATACAGTCTATCGGCTTACTAGTACGTCTTTCGACATTCACGTTAAACTGTTGATGCCATCAAAAGTGTCACAGAATTTGTATTTAACGAAATCACCAGGACGAGACCAACATGCAGATTTACTCCATTTGCGAAATGCTTTCTAATTTGTCAACTGGAAGCAAATAATGCAAGAGCTAGTTAGTTTCAGTGTCCCACATCTACCACTGTGCATCATAGAAGACTACTTCCACGAAAGAGTGCTGTTGTACGACACCGAGAAAGGGCCTTTCCAGCAAACAGTAACAGGTGTTGTAGCTTGAGGGTCTGTTCTAGTACCAACTCTGTGGAAATTACTATGATATTCATTGAAATGCCAGCAAAAACAACGTAAGTTGGCTATGCTGACGATATTGCTTCAGTGGCAGTTGTTGCTAAGCGCACCGACGACCTCACACTTGTCCGCAACGGAGTTTCATATTTGATGACGCGGAGCACGTTTTCTTTTAGCACAGTTACTGCGATGCTAGAAGGGATCATTGGGGTAGAAATAATCATAAGCAGTCTTGAGAAAACTCTACCAAACTTATCAGAACAGCCTTCTTACCATTCCACGGCGTTGCTTTTTCCAAATGCCTCAGTTCGTTCATATAAACTAAAACCCGCTTAAGTATCTCACCCTAAAATGTCAACATTTCGATATACTTCAGCAGGTTGAGGTGCTTAAAAAACCCCGCTTTAGTATCTACCTCAATCTGGGTACTTAAACAAATCCTCTTAAGTACCTTAAGCTGCGAACTTAAACGAATTCGCTTGAGTAACTCGAGGTACTTCACATTCAGTGGATAGCGACATTCGATTTTAAAGTGAATAGGAGGTTTTGGATGGTCCAACAACATTATTATTTGCAAGCTCTTCTATGATATACAAAATATCGTTTTTCAGAGTTGTCATAGTACAAAAACCAACTTTTTATGAGAGTTGGCTTATGAAGGGAAAATATAAGGTGAAATGTTAATTAAAGTTTAAAGACCTGAGCTACTCAAGAGGGCTGGGTAGTTAAGTGGGGAGGTACTTAATAAGGTTAACATACATCAATTCTCATTAAAACTGTTTAATGTCCACAAATTTTGGGTACTAAAGCGGATCAGGAACTTAAAAGGGGTGGCACTTAATTGGGTTTCACTGTAGTTTTTTTTTAGCTCATTTAGTTAGTTTGCTCTTTGCGTTCATTTCATGCACTCTTTGCTAAGAAAATGTTTTTAGTTCCTTAGAACCTTTTATTCTTTAGCTGTATTAGCTTAATATATCGTATAGTTCATATCTTTAAATTTGTTTTTTCTCAACCATTTCACTAAAGAAGCGAAGAGGCAAAAAGTATTTTCATGGACTCTTAAAATTGTTGATTTGTTTGTTAGGTTTTTTATATGGTTTGGTCATTTAGTTCTTTAAAAATTCTTAGTTCGTTGGGTATGTAAGTTCATTATATATTGTAGATCTTTAGGTCTTTTAGTTGATTCTTAACCGACTTCTGTTCACCATTCACTATTTCAAGAAAATAGCGAAGACGCAAAAACTATGTGCACAGACACAAACCAATGTTGGATGAGTTTTACAATTTTTTTTCTGACACGCTGCAAAAAAACTATTGAACTAAAAGAAAGAGAATCAATGAACTAGTTCACTAGTTCATGAGTGCGGAAATCGTTTAATTGAACTAGTTCAGTTGGGTAATTCCAGAGAGGTGGTGCCCGTGAACCTCTTTTTTTTATAAATATTTGTAAAGTTTTCGAACATATAACTAAGCAATAATGAAATTTTTGCAACGGCAACCCTTTTTTTTTGGGCATAGCAACACTGTTGTTTTTTAATTGTGGTCAGCTGGGTTTTTTGTGCAAGCAATTTTCTTTAAATTTTGCAATAGAAAAACTAAAGGTAAGATAAAATTGTATAGTAATATTATTACTGTCTATTAAAAAATGTTTTATTATCTTTATATTCATTATATTGCAAACTCAGTATTGTTCGATTTTACTCTGTAGAGCTTTCAAAGTTAGGCAATTTGCTGTGTTTTTGCTTTAATTTAACACAACAATTTTTTTTCTTAATTTTTTTTTTATTATTTTCTTCTTTGTTGTTTTTTGTAAAAGTATTTTTAAACATTTTTCACAAGTAAATTCGTTTATTTATTAAGCTTTTTATTTCTGTAGTGTCAGCAACCGAGTTATAGAAGTTTATAGTTTTGTAGTGCATGTTAGTGATGAAAAACTATCTATAGTCGATACTATCGATATTTTGACCATCGATTGTGTGCCTACATCGATCGTGTCGATAGTCATGAAACAAATTCCAATAGCAGCTCAAATTTTTAATAAATAATGTATGAATGCTAAAAAGTAACACCACTCACATGTGGCCCGTTCTGCATTTTAGATGCCAAAGACAGGTGCACAATAGAAGAAAGACTACTTGAATAGACTGAGAGTTAGCAATAGGCGTTTTCGTTTATTTGTTAAGAGTAGAGCAGGAACTGTGAAATCACTTGCTCGTGACTTTGTTTTGTTCAGACCATTAAGAGTGGATTAATCGAGTTTTTGTCAATACTCATAGCGTAAGCAGAGCGCTATCGAAGTCACTCTACCTACTCTGTTTCAAAAGACCAAGTACGTAGAGTGAATATCAGAGAACATTGATCAGGAGGAATCCGAACGTGATCAGAGCGCACTCTTATCGAAACGTTCTCTATATGCTCTGGCTCTGAAGATTACTCTGCTCTTAACACATAAACGAAAACGCCTATTAAGTACGATGCATCAGGGATGATATTTGTAGTGGACCTTTTTACCTCCTTTCGATTTTCGAAAGTCCTCAACTCCTTTTAGCCCAAAAAAAGTACTTTCGGATACACTAACCATCAAAAAAGTAAACGTCTCGCATGATTAAGATTTTGTTCTCAATATTGAAACCGAAAAAATTGTACTCTTAAAATAAATTCCCAAAGAAAAGTTTAACAGTATTTATTTGGGTTATCCGATCAAAAAATTTTCAGATGGATTTTCAGACGGACGAATCGTCTGACGATGAACAGAACGAGATGAAATAAGTTATAGAGGCAGATAATGTTGTTGATGTCAACGAAGAAGACGAGGAAGATGATAGGTAGGATATCGACAGCAACGGAAATCAAGTACGTGCTCGTCCAGTAAACATTGTTGGCTTAAAAGAGGTGTAAAAATGATTCAATTGGCATCGGAGAAAATGAATCAGGAATTACAAAAAGATTTGAGCCATTACGTCATTCCTGAGATAGCAACAATTTTCGCATGCTTCGGATTTTCACCTGATTTGATTGCTACCGATCCAGAAACCTGGACTGGACTTACCAACAAGCGCAAGAAATATTTTATAATATGAAGAAAGAATCTTTTTGCTTCAAGTCGTCGTTGAAAATCTAAATAAATACATCAAATTGTTTTAAAATTATAATTACAAACTTTCTTATTTCTTATTTACGACAGGTATGCTGTATGCTCGATACAAATTTGGACAAGAAAAGTTAATATGGGTCGCTCTCTCATTTCAGCCTTTTGGTAGGCATCGTGGGAGTGATGGAAGCCGATTTTCAAAAAAACTTTTTATAACAAATATTTATCTTTACCTATAGGTGCCTCTTTAAAGTTTGGAAATATAGGGTAGATATGTTGCGAAAAAATGTTGGAAAGAAAAAACCAGGAGATTGGGGCAAGTATGTTCCTGAAAAGTTTCGGCGAAAAAAAATTATTGGGGTTGGGCGAACATTTCACCCCTCTAGGGTCAACACTTGAGTAGTTATGGAGGTTTTTGTCTAATTTTTCCACTTCCCACTAATCTTTAACATCGATGCGGCACAACTAGACCCCTCGCCACCCCGAAGTTGTTTTTTTCGAAACGAATATTTTGTCTAACCTTACAAAATTTAAGATTTCTGGGTATCAAAATCCCGTTAATAAAGATCTCCATGTGTTACTCTCCCACCCCTAGTGCCTCAGCAACAAAACAAAAGCTTATTTAATAATACTAGTATCGCCTGGGGAAATTCGACCAATTTTTTGTTTGCCTTTTAAAATTATAGATACAAAATATTTGGTGCACTTTTACTCCGCACTCTTATTCATTTAAAAAAACAATCATCAATATCGGATGAGAAACACGAAAGAAAATTGTTCTAAACGCCTTTTTATATATAGATTTACAAAAGGTACTCTAACGTCCGAAAAAGTACTTTCAGAAGAGTTAAAAACTCCCCTCCAAAATGATCAGATATTATCACTGCGATGCATACAAGGCTAGTCAAGCAGTACAACAAAAATAACACAGGACACTTAAAAAGAGAAATATGACTGTTGAAGAAATGCGCGTAGAACTAAGAAGAGAGGAGATATGAGAAAATACTGGCAAATTGGAGTAGAATATAACAACTTCCAGTGCCGGTTTTTCAAATAACAGTTCTTTATACAAAGCAATTGCAAAGGTTAAAAGAAGCCTACTTTCTTGTCCGATTAAGCAAAAAGTAGTTGTTGGAAAAAATGTGGTGACCGTGGCATGAAGGTTAAGTGTGTGGCTTAGCATGCTCGGAGCCCGGGTTCGATCCCCAGCCGCGGCGAAAAGTTTTTTCAATAAAAATTTTTCTGATCGGTCACCACCTCTCTGCAGACAATGGCAAACCTCAGAGAGTAAATAATGCCATGTAAAGCTCCTTGAGAACATGAACCCTAGCCTTTCGGAGTCGGCATAAAACATGTAGGTCCAGTTCTCGGTCAATTGTGTACAAACATTTAATAACACACACAACACAATTGATCATAAGAAGCTCGGTCAAAGTCCTTTCAAGGGCTGAAATGGCCAATTTGTTTTTTTTTTTTTTTTTTGTTTTGTTTAGTTGTTGGAAAAATATATCAAGGAATAAGTCCAAAAACTATCACAAAACCACCAACTCAACGACAACAAACTCCAAATGCAATATTGGTTAAATATTTTTATCAAAAGAACTCCATATCTTATCAAGCCCTGGGTCGCAAGGATTATATGATTGTTAAAGAAAATGAAAAAAGGATGGAAATACAAGAAAGGTTGTTGTGTATTACATTGGCTGAGTTATCAGCTGTTTAAGGAAGGCAACCCAGGAGTACCCACTTTTGTGGAGCTACAAGCTTCACATGTCCTTGTTCGCCATGAAACACCTGCGAATGTATGTCTTTGTATATATAATGAAAATGTACGCCTATTGTTGGAGGAAAAAAACATTTTTACCATACCGGTGCTCAGAATTCATAAATCTGGTAATATGTGAAGCCGATTATGAAAAGTGATTAAACCAAAAATATTCCAACTGCAGTTAAATAAAAAAACTTGACTCAATCGTTAATGTTCTTCCAGAAATGGACTTACGAAGAGAAATAATCTATTTACAGTGAATAAACGATGTAAACAACAAAATAAGTCTTCAGAAGATTGTATCTTACGTTTCCGAAGTACTTCAAATTTTTGAAAGAAAAATTAAGATATCAATTCTTAGAGCACATATTTGTTCACCAGCAACGAACAACTTTTTTTTTTATAACCTCAGAGAATGTTAAAAACCCCAGCTCCCCATTTTTAATTTATTAAACGATTTTATTGAAATTATTCCTTTCCGTACTAAGAAGAAACTCCGTCAGCACATTGTGTTTCGAAATCATGTACACTTTTTACAGTGATGGCTTATTTTTAGATCGAAGAACAACAAATATCTCTGCCCATTGCAGTTGTTTCAGACTTCTTAAATCATGTCAAGTACGCTGTTAGTGAATTACTTAGTAATCTACCCAAGTCTTATCTAAGGTCAATTCTAGTCCAAGAGCCAACGGACAGCAGACTAATGTTATTTCATCAGATAACTTAGATTTTGTGTGTGGTTTCATCGAATGTTTATTTTTTCATAAAAATAATTATGATTCTTCATTATGGTTTTCTTCAAAATTCAATCAATTTACAAGCAACTAGCTTTTGGCTCTGTCGTCTTCAATTAATGACCGATTCTATCAGATTATATTTTCATATCACGTCATTTTGTTTGAAATTTATGCATTTTTAAATAACATAACTTCCCTTGTTAAGAGTCCTTCTCTTTCACTCTTGCAGAAAATTTAATTTGAATATAAACGGAAAAAATTTGAAGACACACTTAAATGCATAAAGAAAAGTTATTTGGATGAGGGTTAAGATGGCAGTGTATTGAAAGAAAAAAATATCTCGAAGAAAGAAAGTAATTGATCAATTCTTTTTTTTTAGCTTTGACCCAAGGATTTCAGGTGACAAACCTATTGAGTCAAGTCTGCCTTGGTTCGGAAGTAGCGAGATAGATAAGTAGGATAGAAAGTTAAATCAAGAGAAACAAATTTAGAATGTTGTATGTGTATCGGAGCGCTATATCAATAAGCGAATTTGAATCTGAGGCAAGTGTTATGCCTTTACCTCAGTCAATTCGAGTTATTAAGCAATCTCATTCCATAAACATCACTATAATGATGAATTATTAATTTCAGGTTATTAGAAATTGTGAAAGGAATTAAAGAAAGGTAAAAGCGCCAGACTGTGGCTAGACCGGGATTCGAACCCGGAACCTCTGGGTTGGTAGTCAAGCATGCTAACCACTCGATTATCAAGGCCCTCGAATAAATCTCGAATTTTTATAACAATTAAAAGTTAGTACTAGTTAAAAATACAGTTGTATTCAATCGAAGAGTTATGAAACTTGGCAACTACAATACAAGAAGTTAACGATTATAAGTTTTTTCTTCTGTTTGACCAATTTCTGCACAAACCCATATAATATATAAAAACCATTACTTCTTATTAATTATTGAGTTATGCTCGTTTCTTTAACAGGTCAAGCATATAACTATCTACAACACTTAGAAATTTAGCTTTACGACATTCCGCCACTTACTTTATCTCAATCATTACGACATACTTGGTATTAGATAATAATATCAAGATTATTGCAAGGACCAACTAGTATTTGCCATCATTTATAGTCATTAGGCAATCGTAAAGCTGCAACGATTTATTGAAGCGAACTTAATGAAATTCCAATAAATTGTATAAAACTGCGCAATTTTTATTTTTATAGCAAATAAAATATTGAGAGCTACAAAAAAATCGCATATTTTCCTGGCCAACAACTTCGTTTATAATAATAAGTTCCATAATTCAACGATTGGACGATACAGGCGAAGGCAACAAGCCGGAATGAAAACCTAGTGCAAAGTGTTGAACAAGTTTTAGTGACAGCAAAGGAAGCCAGTGATGTCACAACAAGAAAAGAAGAAGAAATAAAAAAAAAAAAAAATTAGAAAAATACATGAAACAGGAGTGTGTATTTTTATACAGCTGTGTCGTTGACACTGGCTGTTCAAGCTATGTAGCTCTCAATATAACTGGTTGGTTGCACTAAGAACTGAATGATATGAAGACAGGAAGTAGGAAGTGCTGCTTGCTGGGTGCTCCACGTTGTGTTGGTGTAAATTGCCAAGTCATGTGCTAAATTGATTTTGTCATTTAATCGTTGGAACTGATTGTGATTGCCAAAGAGAAGTAACCGCCAACTAAGCAAGCAAGCAACCAACCGAACGAGCAAAGAGCGCTACTGCATGGATATACTTTATGTCAACAACGCACGCTTTTGACAAGCAACAGAACTAAAATAATACTAGAGCGTACCACAAAAAAAAAAAAAAAAAAAAAAAATAGGAAACATATTGTAAAAACCATATAAAATTCTTCAACAGCACGTTAAGCCTATTCTTGTTCCGGCTGCTGGCATCCTTTGGCTGTGACAAAGAGTTTTTTTTTTACTTTTTTCACAGCTTCACATAATGTCGCAGAACTCATATTAGGCACCATGATGGGCTTTGATCTGGCAATCATTAGACTTTTTCAAGGTTCTGTGCAGGACATGAAATTCTATGTAAACATAGAATGCTTTGAGTGTGTGTGGTCAGTTGGCTTTGGTAAACAAGTATGGGTGTGTGCGTGTGTGTTTGTTTAGCTGTGCACCATGAAAGAGAACTCAAAAAATTCCTTTGGCTTTACTTTATCTTTTTTTCTGTTTTTGACTTGCCTCTTTTGCTGTTTCGCTTGCCAACTCTTATCTGCCACATAAATACCATAACTTTGGTCATTTTTAGGGTTATGCAAACAAGTTTTGCTAACTTGGCAACGGACACTTTGTAGTGGCTTCTAATAAGTTTGCTCTATATTTTTGAGTGTGTCTCTCTGCTGTTGAGCTTGTTTTTAAAAGCATTTTCTATATATTTTTTTTTGGTGTAGGACAGCATAATTTTATGTGAGAATTTTAAAAACGATAGATTGGCAATTTCTGTGTGTTACCACAAAATGCTAACGTTAGTGAATTTATTTTAACCACATATACAAATTTTAAAATTAAAATAGCTAAGATTTGTGCAGATGCTTGGAGTATCTGATAATAGAGTTTTTTTTTGTGAGTTTATAGGTAACTATTCCCAACTAACAAAATCCCTTCCAATTCAAGATTTATAGTATGTTATAATGTTATAAGCATTGTATAATCATTCAAATTGGAAGAAATGCTGTTATAGGAGTGTTTAATGATATAACTCATTGTAAGAACATTCTCTCAATCAACTTATTCGGGTCTTATAGAAGAATCACGCACTTTTTTTATAATCATGCTATATTAATTGTATTAAATAACTATGAAATTATGTTTATCCGCTTATAAACATCGCACAAAAAAATTATATCATGTTTACATCATAACTTTTTTCTCTAAATATTGAAAGTTAAAGAAAATAAATGCATATGTATTTGAAAAAAATTTGTATTGTTTTTTTGTTTCGCTGTCATTTGTCGTTCCGTTTTGTTAAAAAATAAACAAAACATATGTACGCGCTGAAATGAAAAAGATGCTGAAGAGTTCGAAGCGCCATCCTCCAGCAGTAAATGCTAAAAGGAGCAATTTAAAGAAAAGAAGAAGAATGCTGTAGCGCTTTGGGCTTGGGACATTGTTTTTGACGATTGGGCCCTTTGTATAATTCTAATTTGGATTTCATCAAAATCATGGATTATCAGGACTCAGATATAAGCAGTTTCGCTTGGGGCGCGTGTAATTATGTGCACACTGCCACTATATTTATCTTTCGCTGAAAACATGTCAAGCTAGTCAGCAGGACAACAGACAGTGCAATTTAAAAAAAAAAAACGGTCAAAACGGTTAAAACGGCGCGTCGTTTTCTTAAGAAACTTCGCAGAACTTCGCATTTAAGAGATAATTCGTTCTTTGGTCGCACTTTAAGATTGTGGAATAGTCTCCTTGCGTCTGTGTTTCCCGAACGATTCAAGCTGTTAAAATTTAAAACAAATCTTCACCGTCATTACTCCACCTTTCCAACCTCCTACTAAACTATCACCTCTCTTATCTATATAATTAATAGGCTAAGGTTTTTTTTTGTGACTTCAACTCCTCCCAGACCAATGAACCGATTCTATCGATTTAGATGTCATTAAATCAGGTTTAGGCTGTATATGTGCAAACCACTTTTAAAAATTGTGATTTCACTTCAGGGGGTTCCCAACCTTTTAAAACAGAAATAAAATTTTTGTACAAAAATCCGTTATTTTATCGATTTGAAATTTAATTTGAGAAGAGCTTATGAATTGATCGAGTTTGAATTTTTTTCAAAACTAAAACTTTTTAACCAAAATTATCTTTTATACATTCCTCAAATGTCAATTGTCCGAAAAATGCAGTTCCAAAATCAAAAATTACACTTTCCGAGCAAACAAGTCAGTCAAATTTTAACAGTTTTCAAATTTTTTTTGTTTTTCTAAATTTTTGTTTAATTTTCTTTGAAATGTGTTGGCAATTACGGTAATTATCTTGCCAAATGTATTTTTAATGAATTTTCTTAATATTTTCTTTAGTTGTTTAACGTGTATTTTTATCAAACGCCAAGACAGAGAAAAAAACTGTCTGAAATTTAAAGTTCTCTATTTGGTAGCGAATATCTCTGCCACTTTTTAAAAAATTTCATTTATTTGTTTTTTGTATTTAATTGCAATTAATTGACTTTAAAATAATTACAAAGTTTTTACCGTTACTTTATTATTTATATTTTAATCATTGCCTTTAAAAAGAGTCCAATAAAATGAATTTTTACTCAAAAAAGGTATTAAAAATTGTTTTTGTTGTAAAAATAAAAAAATTCCAAATTTGCATTTTTGATTTTCTTTCATTGTATGTAGTTTATTTAAGACGAATTTGTTTTTGTTTGACAGAAAAATTAATAAATACTATGTGTTTTTTGGTGTTTTTTCATCTAAATATGTCATAAATCGATGTTGTAGGTGTTTTTTAAGTACCTTTTATTAATTTCTGAAATATATCTTAGTATTATTTCTTAAATCTATTTTTTAATGCGTTTTTTTTTTAACATTAGTTATTTTTTATAGCTGGAAGAGTTAAGCTGCGATGTTTTCGAATAGTAATAATGTTTTTCTCAGTTGTTATATTAATTAGTGTAAGTCCATCTTCGTATTTTGACAGTTACATTAAAAAATTTTGTGTCAGATAAAACGTTTCAAGTCAAACCATTCAGATAATGAGATTTTATATCATTATTGAGACTCAATATATCGTTATTCGTTATAACTTATTGAATAGAATATCATATCGCACACTAAATACAAAACAGTGACAACTCAAAAAACATGACTTTTCAGGAGAAGCGAAAAATAAAACCCTTTGGTTGATACTACAGAAAAAAAGCAATTTTCATTTAAACACACAAACTTCATTCTTCGATTAAATGAAGAAAATAATGAAAAAGATTGTGAGATATGTGTGTTGTGAATTGATTTATAACAAAAAGTCGGTATAAAAAAATTTTGAGTTGTGACTGTTTTGTATTTAATGTGCGATATATTAAACGTCTTTTATGTTTCTAACAATTAATTTTTATTGAATTGCTCGAATTCGGGCAACAAGTTTACTAGTTAATATTAATGTTTTATAAAATTTGTATGCAAAATAATTTTTGTAATTTTTGCTTAAAATATATTTTGCTTAAAACAATAAAAATTTTAAAAAAATAACAGTTTAGTCAATATATAAATTTGATTTATAGTGAATATTTAAAGAACAATTTCTCCATTTCTTATATGAAAAATAAAAGAAGCATCACCTTATTTTAACATTCTATTTTTATTGACATTTTGAATAAAAGTCTGACACAAAAATTTCAACTACCAATCGACAGCACAGTAGCTATTTATTGAAAATTGTTTATGTATATTTCAAATGTTTCCATGGGTGAGAAGTTACAGTGACGCACTTACAACTCATAGGATCCTAGTTTGAATCCTCCGCCACATGTAAGTAAATTTTAATGAAGAATTGAAATTTTTAATATTTAAATATCAGAAACTATCAGATGAAAGCAGAATAAAAAAAGCGAAAAAAGAAACAAAAAATTTAAGTTTTTTGTTTTTAATAAGATTTATAATTTTTTTCAAAATATTTATATATTTAAGAATATGTTCAGAAGAATATAATTTTACTGATGGCTCATTCCATACAGACGGGTGTGACGTTTTGACTACTTTATCGTCCTGAAAATGGTATTGGCCGGTTATAATTTTAGTAATTTACTATAGGGTATTTTAGAAGATGCCCCAAGGTTTCAAAATGCTAAAACATAATGCAGTTATTTATACTAGTTTAATAGTTACATTCGCTTAAACACCTGGGACGGGTGTGACGAGCACAAGTTTAAGAACTGAAAATTCTGAGTTTAACATTGAAATTCAGTCCATCTGCCACAATGAGACTATTTTTGATTTGCATATATTCAAATTTAATATATTTTCTGTTGAATACCAGTGAAAAATATTTTGAAAATAGGCGATTCTTTTTTAAACTTTTAAATGGCACGAGTGTGACTTAAGTCGTGTGACGAGTGCGAATGTTGTGGGAATTATATATAAGAACTTAGTGAGTATAATAGCTTTCACATATTTTTGACACATAAATAAAAAAAATATGTTTTTAATGTATTAATGTATTAATATAAAAAAAAAAATATATATTTTTGCAAAAAATTTTTTTGCATGAATTTTTTATCAAATTAATACCTATACAAATAATTTCGATTTTTTAATATATATAAAAAAAAAATATTTTTTTGCATACAATTTTTCGCATGAATTTTTGATGAAATTAATACCTATACAAATGATTGCGCTATACATTAATATATAAAACTTGTTTTAATCAAAGAATTTATTCATATACTTGCAAAAATTTCATTATTAGAAAAAATTTTGAACACCGTTCCGGGTGTGACCAACTTCTTGTAACGGAAATGAAGAATAAAAATAATTTATTGAATGAAAAAAGTTAACAAATTTATGTAAAACATGCTTACTTTAGGAAAGTTTCATTCTTATCATAAGCCCATGTTGCTTCTTAGGAAAACTATAGCCTTTTTTTGGACGGGTATGACACAGAAAAAACACTCAGTTTAAATATTTTGTACTTTGGAAACGCAGTAACCAATCATTATTACAAACTATTCCAACACAACATTAATATCTTTTTAATATTACTAACCTTATTTTTTAAAAGTTGTATCAAAAGATGACTGGTTTTAAATTAAATCAAAATATTTAAAAATTTTTTTCAACTCGAAATTTGTTTAGTTAAATTGTCAATTCGAAAACCAAAAATTACTTCAAATACATGCATTATAGAATTCATGTTTCCGTTCCTCATTTCTGTGGAATGAACCTGATGTAGAGTTTAATACAAGCAAAAAAAGTGCGCCCTTTTTGTCTTATACGAGTATAATACAATGATTATATCCGTAAATGTTGTGTTATAATTTGTTGTTGAGAATGTTCTTAGGTGTATAATAGAAGGAAAGTTGTTACTTGGGTTGTCTGTATAGACAATATTATAGAGAGACTAATACGCATATAGAAATTTCTGTTAAGAAACCAAAACAAAAAGAATAAAAAAGTACTCATTTGAAAACTATGTGATATAGTTCGCTATCATCTCAATTTATTCAGTTTGTAATATTATGTTATTAAATAACTTCTAAAACGCAGTTTAAACTTCGCTTTCACTAATCAAGCACAGAACATGACACTAACGAATACTACTGGCAGTGGCGTAACTAGCTGATCAAGGGCCCGTGTGCAAAATTTAAAAAGGGCCCCACCAGAAAAATTAAAAAAAACATATTAAAAACAAAAGAAGTACAAAAACATTATTGTTTTTTTATTACTACATGTATTTTTGTCTTGCTTAGTCATAAGCAAAATTTTCTATAGCTCATAATTTGCTTAAAGCTTATTCAGACGCTTGTTTGTTCTCAATTGCAATCAATGCTTAATTCGACAACATGGATTGGCTTGTCTTATTTCATAAATTATTTTTAATAACTTTCAATTTACAAAATGACCGGTCTGCTCTTGCGAAGATCACTGTTTTATTGAAATGTCGCAAATTGAACTTGTATCTATCTAGATAATAAGAGAAACTTAGTTTGTTAGACCCTACACTGAGGGAAATATGTGTTAAAACTAAATGAAATTGTGTTAATATCAAACGAATTTGTGTTTGAAATACAGCTTGAAACAATTTCATTAAAGTTAAACACAAATGTTTTAAAAGTTTAATTTAAAACAAAAGTTTTTGTTTTAAAACATTGTTTTTAAATGTAAAAACAAATTTAAAACAAAAATTTTAATATTTAAAACAAATGTTTTAAGCTTGATGTCTTCGATGTCAGTTTTTCATTTTTTCTGCGTTTTCGACACGAGATTCGTATTTAGCGACCCCTGGGACCCTCCGAATACCGAATTTCAACTCCACTCGATGAAGTTTGACTTCTAAATATTGAAAAAAATTAATTAGTGATTATTTTATCGTTTATGTTCGTTACTTGCAAAACCAAAATTTCAAAAACTGTCATATTTTTCAGATAGTTACTTTTTTGTTTTTTTCAAAGACATAAGAAAAATTATAAAAAAGAAAGGAGTTGATAGTTGAAATTTAAACACGTTTGTTTTAAATTTTGTTTTGTAGAAACGCAAATGCTTTTAATTTCTATTTAAAAATTTTTTGTTTAATTTTAAAGTATGTTTTTTTTCTCGGTGTATAAACTTACACATTAAATTAATGAATATATCAAATATACTTAGGTAGAGCAAGTGAAAACTGATTTGTGTTTTAAAATTTTGAAAAACTATTACCTCAAGAGACGCTGTCGCGGGGCCTGAGTCCAATTCACCAGCTTGTAAATATTGATGAATTGTTGAGTAAAATTTTGGGCTACTATTTCACAGTATTTTGTTTGAAAGTTATCGCATTTTTTATTATATCAGATTCGTTACCATTTTCTATTTGTAGTGTCAGCGAAGGGCTCCTATCGTTCAAGGGCCACGTTGCTCTGCACCGTCTTGCACCTATGAAGTTACGCCACTGACTACTGGTCAAGAAACATTTATTTTTTCTTAATTTACTTGGACTTTAAAAAATGTTCAGGAGTTTGTTGGACCGATGAATCCAATACTATGCAAACACGTTTAATAACTAATCTAATCATCAAGTTATTATTATTATTATTACTAGTTTTTTCCCGTCAAAAATGACGGGCCCGGTTTTAATAAAGGAAAAAACATGAAATATTGATTTTCTTTAAACCGAATTAGAATTCAGTGATGGTCACATATACGATTTTAAATTATGCAAATAACAATTTTTTGTTCCAAATATTTATAAAACAACTGAAAGTAAAAATTGAAACCATAGTAGGTACGACGACATAAGTTTAAAAATTTTCTGAAAAACTGAAAATTTCAAAATTAAAAAAATATATAAACAAATTTTTGAAGTTTCAATAAATTTCAAAACAAAAAATGCCTAGAAATATGCTATGAAATTGTTCAAAAAATCAAGCGTTCCGCACTCACATTTTACGGAATTATGTTATAGTAATTATTATTATTATTATTATTATTATTAAAGCATCAGATGTAAATTTCCTGTATGTAGATTTTTTCGGTAGAAATCTTTCCTGCTTAAACTTTTATTAAACTGTGCAACACGAAAAAGATGCTCCTTATTTTATTAGTCCATTTTATTAACATTAAACATTCGACATTTTTGGAGCACAATTTTTTATGTTTTATTTTTTAATAGAATTAGGGCCAAATTGTTCACCTCTGGATATCTCTGGCTATTCAATCGTTAACTTATCCAACCCGTTAACTTTAACCAGCGGTTAAATTGCCTGGATAAAATTTCGCATTGTTCAGTCAAATAAATGACAAAATTTATCCAGAGCTTTGACATAATTCTCAATTTGTTAAAAATTTTAAAAAATTTTATAAAAAAACTAGCTTATAATACCCGGCGCAGCTCGAGTCCTGTGCTGATTTTTATGTGTTGGTTATCAGATATGATACGGTAAAATACCCAACTCTAGCTATAGTTTTCTTTTAAAGTTTCTGGTAAAATTACTTTTTTGGTTAATAATTTTAAAACTTTGATTTTTATTAATGTTTACTTAGTTCAAACATTAACTTTGACCCTATTTTCCTAAACAAATACTTGAAATCGCATTAAAAACATTGAAGCGTTGGATGAAAATTCATATTTGTGGTGAAGTTTGATTAAAATTTTAAAAAAAATCGTTGACACAATTAAAACTTTTTGTAATAATCGACAACAGTGCCACCTATCGGGTCGAAAACTATCTTTCAAGATGAAACCAACTATATATATTCGCAACGGTTTTTTTTAATTGGTTGTGTCGTTTCGGTTATCAGCAAAAACCAACATACTGACATGTGATTTTTAAACAATGAAACTCTTAAGTTGGTCTAGCCCGACTATGAAATACCCTAAACCTCATTTAAAATTTAAATATATATTAGAGCTAGTATCGCCTAGGGTCGAAATTCGACCAATGTATTGATTGCCTATTTATAATTATATGCGAGATGGTTCAAATAAGTTCGAGAAAAAAAATCATTTTTTTTATATTATTATTTTGTTCAAAAACAGAAAAACAACATTTAAAAAAATTTTAATTTTGTTAAAGAAATCATAGGTGGTAGTCTTGATTTTTTGATGGCACGGACATTTCATTAATTTAGTGTCAAGACAAAAGAAATTCACCTAAAATTCGTTTAGAACTTTGAAAGAAAATCAAAAATGCAATTATGAGTTTTTGTTTTTTTTACAACAAAAATCATTTTTACCCCATATTTTAAGAATAAATCAAATTTTATGGTCTTTTTTCAAAGCAATAATTTAAATATAAACAAACAAAAAACGGTATTATTTTCAAAAGTGTTTTTAAGTTAACTGATAAGACTTAAATACATAAAAGAAATAAATAAAATTTATTCACAGATGGCGGAGATATTTGCTTCAGAAATTAGAACATTCAATTTGAGACAGTTTTTTTCTCTCTCTTGGCATTTGGTTGAAACACACGCTAAATAACTAATGACAATATTAAGAAAATTCATTAAAAATACTGTTGGTTAGAACTTTGCTATAATTTTTATCACATTTGAAAGAAAATTTAACAAACTTTTAGAAAAAATTAGAAAAATTGAAAAACCGTTAAAATCTGACCAAGATATTCGCATGGAAATTCAAATTTTTTAATTCAAAACACATTTTTTTTACAAATTTTACAATTGACGAATGGATAAAACTACATTTTTTTAAGAAATTGTTACTTTTTAAAAAAATTCAAATAAGACCAATTCAGAAACTCTCCCCCAACAAAATTTCATATTAATCAAAGAGAGGATTTTTTCTCAAAAATTTAATTTCTCTCTTAGAAGGTTGGGAGGCTATACATTTTTGGATGCAAATGGAACTTGTTGATGATTAGTATCAGTAGTAAAGTTTGTATAAGTGGTCGGAGTCGCTCCAGTATTTTTATACTTTTTTTGCAATATTATTTTTCTCAAACAAAATGCAAAGTTTTAATCTCCTAGTGTAGAAACATTAAAACAAGTAGAACATTTGCATTTTTAGTTTATTTAGCTTAATTTTCACTAAACACTTCGTTAGTGTTCCATCACTCTGTTTGAACCGACCATGTTCAACTGGAACGTTGTTGTTGCACTTACAAAAAAAATGTCTCTATGGACCTTCCTAATGTCTTCTAATATGACAAGTAAAATTTCTCTAATTTTTAATAATTAATTTTTTATAAACAATAGTGGGAAAAAGGTACAAAATTTGTTTGAACCAAATGTTATGACAAGCGTTACTAGCTCATTTTTTGTGTTTTTTTTTTTTTTTTTTTTTAGTAATGGTATTTGTAATATTTCATATTACCAGATCAAATTCGATTGAATGTAATGATGAATTACTTCAACACCGTCTGTCATAAACAGTTAAATGTTAAATATCGATTAGCTAGTATTTAAAATGTTATTTTCTATCTCTTTTAATTGAAATTATGCTATACAACTGTCAACAATTTTATTTGCCCACTCGATTTGCGAACTCAATTTATTGAGTCAAATAAATGTATATAATTTTTAAATCAACTAAATAATTGTGTTAAACCGACCGACCTTCATTTAGATACATGTGTTAATTTAGACTGTTATTTTGTAACCAACAGCAGATAAGTAAACAGAAATCCTTCCGAAATAGTACCGTAAAACATGGCTATCCGCCATTGTTGTGGTAAATTCTCGTTTGAAATGTAAATAGCAAAACAACTAATGCGTTAATAGTGGCAGGCCACACATACACATACAGTGCATCCGCATCCGTTCGACCCGCCACAAGTTAATTTCCGACCTTTTATGTGCCCAGTGGTTGGCTGTTTGTATAGCTAGAGAATAGCTAGAGAATTGTTTTTTATTGTTGCTTAATTATACGTCAGGGTATTCATTACGGCATGCGCTTCAATGCTTAAACATAGATATAGCTGTTTATATAAATTTTGTATGTGTCGATATGTATCTATTATGTGTTTATTTGTAGTTGTTTATTTAAACTAATTTTATTTGCTCGAAATGTGCGATCATCGCTGGCTGATGTTAAATTTTGTGAGTTATTATGTAGTTGCGCTCATTTGCAAAATTATTTTATCGAATTTTAATAGTTATACAAACGAGTTATCTGAATTTCAAAAACAGTTTGCATTTGTTGTTTAAATTCAAAATCAGTAGATTGCGCAACCAAAAACATATTTTTTTAAGTTCTGATTTGGAAACTGAGTATGCTTTTTAATACAGCCAGGATACATGGAGAGAAAAAATGGGCTAAAATCAAGCTCAAAACGTTCATAACCGAAAACAGCTCAATAGAGTTAAAATTTATCTCAAAACATGCTATTCATGTTCGCAGTTTATGCCAGATATTGGGCTTAAAAATTTTTTTGATAAACGCGCCAATTTATGCTTAATACTTGCTAAATCTTGGGCTTGATCATAAAAATAAATTTTTGTTGTAAGTGTTTTTGTTCATTGAAGGAATGAGCAACCGAACGACATAATTCTCTGTTTGTTTTTGTTGCTGTTCGTATAAAAGTGTATAAAAGTGCAGAGCATAAATAAAAAAAATTATAAAATTTTCTGTCCGAATTGATTCAAATATCTGATTTAGACATTATTAATATAGTTTTGAATTTGCGTCTGGCCATCGTTTTTTTTTTTGCTCGGATCCTTTGATGCCTGAGCCCCTTACATTTTGTCATCTTTTGGCTTGTCTTGTATTATTCAAATTCATAAAATTTCGTGGATTAGACATATGAGAGCATGTTAACTTGTTTTATTCACAATCCACAAATGACATGTATTGGACACATATGAGCATATTTTTTTTAAAATTAATACCAAAATGTCATAAATTGGGCACAAATAAGCGTGTTAAATTTTTTGATAAACAATCATACAAGGGCTTGATATCAAGCTTATTATGGCTTAGCTCAATAATCACTTCCAAAATAAATTGATTTGGGATTGTTTTCAGCTAAAATTTCTCTCCGTGTAATATGCACTATTAATTTTTTTTTTGTAATATGCACATATTATTTTGGCGGAAACATGCAAAAAATGTTGTAGTATATTTTAATAAAAATTTGGTACTTAATACTACCTTTCGATTGAGCTACATGACTCATTTCAGCTCATTCCGAACCGATAACCGGATTAATCTCATTTCTCATACAAATTCTCATTTGTTATTCAACTCATTTGAAAAAAATTAATGAAATTGGATATGTTCATAAAACTAATTTCAAAGTATTGTGAATGCACTCAATAGAAATTGGTTAAGAAAACCCTGAACACATCCAAAAGAAAGGAAAATGTCAGAAAAAAAAAATCAAAGCGATCAAAAAGGTTGTCGTGAGTGGTCTTAAGCGATTAACTGAGAAGAGCTGCAAACGAATCGATTAGAGTGGTTTTTAACGATTTGCTGGGCAGAATTGCCAACGAATCGTCGAGAGTGATCTTAAGCGATTAGCCAGAACGAGTCGCTTAAGAGTCCGAAGAATCAGAAGGGGTCTTACATATGCAATTTTCCGAGAAAACGAGAGAAAAAAACGAATCGCTTTTGGGGTGCTCAGCGAATTGTTAAGAAACATCGTTGTTGAAGCATTACAAGTTGTTTTATAGTTTAACCTGGACGTTGTCCTGACAATTAAATATATTTTTTACAACTTAAACTTTTTGATTGAAATGAACGATTTTTAGAGCATGTTTCCATGTCATGTTCCAATGACAACTTTTGAAAGTTTTTAGAAAAAATCACCCATCTTCCTACGATCGCCGAAATAAGCGAAGGAAGATTTTTGAATTTTTTTTATACAAATAAATGTGTGTCCTACTTGACATGATTCCAAACCGGTGATTCTGATCTGAAGAAGAAAAGAAAAAAGATTCTTAATATGAAAGAGTGTCTGAATTACGGAAATTAAGCAAACATATTTTTTACGAAATGGCGGCTGTTTAAAAAAAAAAAACATATTTTTTTCTTTTTTTGCAAAGTTTTGAATTTATTAAAAATAGTAAAAAAGAAAAAAATCGTAATAATTACAGTTCCAACAAGAAAGGGCTATATAAAGAAGGTCCACACCAAATTTTAAGTTAATCAATTTACTAGAGCTTGAGAAATCACGTCAGACGTATTAGAAAAAGTTTCCAGAGAAACGCGTTTAAAGATTTATATATACATTTTTTTTTAATATTATTTTATGTATTATAAAAATATCAATGAATATCTTTTAAAAAATAACTGGTCAAAACATTTTTTGTTTTTTTTTCATCGAATTTCGAATTTTTTTTATCGAATCGAGAATTTTAAAGAACCACCCAAAATTTCGAATTTTTTTTTATCGAATCGAGAATTTTAAAAAACCACCCAAAATTTGTACCCCTAGACTAGACTTGCTTCGTAAACTCGTTTCTTCTGAATGAATATTTTTGGGACTTAAATTAAATAAATACATGAAGGTTTTTGGTCGCTAAATTCTCAATCCAAAGTCAATTTGTCTATCCATTAAGGTCATCCATTTAAAGTCATTCTTTAGTCAAAATAAAAAAAAAAACACAACTACAAAGGGTTTACATCCCGTTAAATGTCGCTGGTTCCGAATCCGAGGTGAGTTTGTGTGTTTAGAGATCAATTCAAGGTTACAATGAAAATAAGTAGACATACATTGTCTGAATACGAGATGGGTTGGTCTGTTAAGATGTTATTTCAAGGTCATTCCAGAGCCAAAACAAAAAATAAATGTAGATATTATGTCAAACTTCCTTAAAAATTTGTGTTTTGGGTCGCTGATTCCAAATCCGAGGTTCGTTTGTCCATATTAAGATAATTTCAAAGTTATATCAAGGTCAAAATGAAAAACAAAATGGAATGTTGTCTAACTTCCTCATAAATAGTTTTTTGGTAGGTATCTGTATCCGAATCAATTCAAGGAGGTCAATTTGTCTGTTGAGAGGTTATTTACAGGTTATTCCAAGGTCAAAAGATAAGAAAACGGAGATCCATCATTCTAACAATTAGGTTTTGTGAGTAGCTAAATATGAATCCGAGGTTAAGTTGTATGATTAGAGGTAATCTTAAGGTCATTCCGAGGTTTAAATGGAAAAAAAAACAGAGATACGATGTGCAAAATTCTGGTATAAATGTTTTTGGGTCGCTAAATCTAAGTACGAGGTCAATTTGTATTAAGGTAATTTCAAGGTTATTCCAAGGTCAATGAATAAAGGTTTTTTGGTCGCTGAATCTGTATCCGATGTCAGTTTGTGTATTTATAGGATATTTACAGGCCATTCACAAGGTTAAAATAAAAAAAAAAAAGATATAGGGTGTTCAACATACTGAAATGTAGAATTTTGGATCGCTGAATTCGAATTCGAGTTTAATTTGTTCTATTATATTTAGGTCAAGGTCATTTCAAAGTCAAAATAAAAACAAGTAAAGAAAGTCTAAAGTCGATCTAGGCCGACTTTGAAATACCCTAAACCCACTTTTCAAAAACAATTTTTTTTGTAAATGGGCGTCTCCGTGGGCGGATGAAGCTTATATTTTATATGCATTTAAAAGTTGATGAAAAATTTACACATACCAAGTGTTGTTCCTGTAGCTCACAGTTAATGCCTTTATTGTGCTTTCGCTATGGAAGGTGGGCGTTTTCATGGACGGATTACTCCCAATTTTTTAACACACATTAGTTTTGGCATAAAATACATACATACCAAATTTCATTTCTCTATGACAAACATAACATTATTTATTGAGTTTTAAGCTTTTTAGGATGTATGGGAGGTAGGCGTGTCCGGAGGCGGATGACATCCATTTTTCAAAACCATCTTTGTCTTGGCATAAAAAACATATGTGCCACATTTTAGCTCTTTAGGTTAAACACAGGCTTATTTATTGCGTTTTATATTTTTGCGTTGTATGGGAGGTGGGCGTGTCCGTGAGCGGATGACGTCCATTTTTCAAAGACGTCTTTGTGTTGATATAAAACACATACATATCAAATTTTATTGTTGTAGGTTTATTATGAGATGAGTTATGCAGTTTTGAATTGCTGCGTTATATGAGAGGTAGGTGTGTCCGAGGGCGGATTTCAATAGTGCAGATCCGTGGGTGCATGTGACCATGTGTGCCAAGTTTCATCGAATTATCTCTACTCCTTCTTCTTTTCCAGTGTTTACGGACAACACACAGACGGACGGACGAACGGACGGATGGACGGACGGACGGACATGAATAGCTCGACTCACGAGGTGACGCTGATCAAGAATATATATATACTTTTCTATACCGGAATCGCTTCGTTCTTTGCGTTACAAACGTTTGCACAAAGTTAATATACCCTCACCTTTCAGGTTTAGGGTATAAAAAATACAGAAAAATTGTGTCCAACATTCTGATACGTAGCTTTTTTTGGATCGCTGAATCCGAATCCGAGGTAAATTTTTCTATATAATGGTTATGTCAAGATCATTTCAAAGTCAAATGAAAAAAAAAAAAAAATACAGAACAATGGTGTCCAGCAGCCTGAAACGTAGGTTTTTAAGTTGCTGAATCTTATTCTGAGTTCAATTTGTCTGGTTAGAATTAATTAAAAGGTCATTCCAAGGTCAAAGTAAAAAAAAATAGAGACAAGATGTTTAAAATCCCGGTTTATACGTTTTTGGGTAGCTGATTCCGAATTCAAAGTCAGTTTTTTTCATAAGAGGTCAATTCAAGGTCATTTCAAGGTCATTTCAAGGTTAAAATGAGATAAAACAGAGATACAATGTACAGGTTCTTGGATTCCTGAATCCGAATCTGAGGTCAATTCATCAGTATTAAGGTAATTTCAAGATCATGCCAAGGTCAAAGTGAAAAATAAAATAAAATTATGATGCCCAACATCGTGTTAGGGTCGCTGAATCTGAGTCTAATGTTGTCTGCTTAGAGAGCTGAATTAAAGGTCATTCACAAGGTCGAAATGGAAAAAAAAAAACAGAGATACGATGCCAAAATCCTGATATATCAGTTTCTTGGCTCTCTGAATCCGAATCCGAGGGCAATTTGTCGGTTTTAAGGTAAGTTCAAGATGGTTCGAAGGTCAAAGTGAAAACAAAATAGTAATAAGATATCCAACATCCTGGTAGGGTCACTGAACCTAGAACTGAGATCAATTATGTCTGCTTAAAGCTTATTTCAAGGTTATTCACAAGGTCAAAATGAAAAAAAAACAGAGATACGATATTCAAAATACTGGTATATAGTCTTCTTGGATCGCTGTATCCGAATCCGAGGTTATTATTTGTCTATATTATGGTTATGTGATCATTAATCCAAGGTCAAAATGAAAAAAAAAAAATATAAAGAAACGGTGTTCAAAATCCTGGTATTTATTGCGCTAAGTTCGAATCTGAGGTCAATTTGTTTCTTCAGAGGTTATTTCAAGGTCATTCCAATGCCAAAGTGAAAAAAAATGGAGATAACATAGACAATATCCTTATGTATATGTTTTTTGTATCACTGAATCTGAATCCGGGTTAAATTTTTTCTATTTAAAAATTATTTCAAGGTCATTTACAAGGTCAAATTGAAAACAAAAACAGAGATACGATATCCAAAATCCTGATACATAGGTTACATGTCGGTCGCTGATAACTTTCCGTACTTATTGACTCTCTTTCTTTGCTGTATAGCAAAGTGTAGAACTTCTTTGTTAAAAAAATTTAGGGTTTTAAATATAAAACATTAAAAAATTAAACCATTTAATAAATGTGAACAGATAAAACATAAAAAACATCACAAGCTATGTTAAAAATTTTAGTGATTCAACCAATTTCGTCGCATTTTATATGCATTATTTAAAAAAAAACGAACAAATTTCTAAGCTATTGTAACAACCTACGCAGCACGTAAATAACAAAAACGTAACGTAAAGTAAGGCATAACAATCAAGTACTTATGACGCAAAAAATTATTGAAGCAAAAAACCACAAAAAAACAAAAAAAAAAACAAAAACAAAATAACAAAACTATGTTGGCAAAAATAATGGAACGCTGCAAGTAACAAAACTGAACAAACAGAGTTAAAAGTAACCACAAATAAACGTTACCTCTACACTTGAGCCCCTTGTGGGTTATGCCATGCAGCAGAGAACCGCAATGATCGCAGAACATCGGCGATAGGAAAGTAGCATGCTGCCATTTGTGCGGCATCTGATGCGCCTAAGAATGTGAAAAAACTGATGGAAAATTAACAAAAAATTTACAGAATTCTCGTCTGCATTCTTTTCTTTTAAATTTTTTATTTTTGTTTTTAAATTTAAAGTTGCTTTGTGTTGAATTTTTTTTATTTGTCTTAAATACATGGCATGAGAAAAAAATATGAAAAACAAATTCTTTTGATCTGAAACACAAAAAATAGAATGTGGCATAAAATTTCTGCTAAAACGTAAAGTTCTCTTGCCATCATGTATAAAATACACGTTTATATTTAAGGTGAAGTTAAATGATATTTCTTGGTGAACTGTGATGAACACTTTGACACAACTAAGGTGATTGCTTGACTGAGTTTATTTGACATTCATTCCATAAAGTTTGAAATAAGCTAATCTTATATAGCTAAATAATAAAAAATAGTCATACAATTGCACACTAAATAGATTTTTATGAATACTTATGTCACAATCAAGAGTAACGGTTACGTTGTTTTAAGAAGTGCAAATAAAATAAAATTAGCTTTCTTTATGAACTACTCTAAATTTAGTTCGTTAAACAAAGTGCGCCACAAAACCATCGATTTACGTCGTTAGATAAGTCGTAAAAAAGATCATTGTGAAATTTAGAACTACGTCACTCTTTGTTATTCCATCTAGTGACGCCTTGCGTCGTCCTTGAATTAATGTCGTAAAATAACAGAAATTTTTTATTTTTATGTAAGATTCATTCTGAGTTGGTGCGTTGCGTAAATATTATTATACTTAAATTGCAGCATTTTTTTGTCTTGTGCTGTCAATCTTGTATTTTTTTTTTTGTTTTTAAGATATTTTTATGATATGAAACGAGAGTGTAAAGGCTTGTAAACATTTTTGATGTATATTGATTTCCCGGAAGCCTTGAAACATGTGAGTGGCAGGTTTACTTAGCACTGGCATGGCATGAATGTCTTTCTAAATATTAACTTAAAATTTACAGTTAACCAAATTATGTCATCTACATATCAATTATATGCTTATATGAAGACAAAACAGGAGAGGATGATAAGTGAATAAGTAAAGTATTGTTAATGGCATTTCCAGTACACAGAAAAAAGCATGAATTAACATAATTACCGTACATAAAATTTGTTTAGAAAAAAAAAAACAGAAAATCATAATTTAAGAACGATACCTTAATTGTATTATGAACTGTCAAAGCATAGGATGAACATGAAAGTAAAAGCTTTGATAAAGCACGTGTACCGGAAAAATAACTGTTAAAGGCTTAAATTATGAATTCTGAACACAAGAAGAATTTTTGCTCCTTGAAATTATATAGTAACTCGTTGGTGCAAGCAGATTCGGTTATGTAGAATATATATAGAAGATAGAAGTTATGCTAATTGGCCAACCATGCCCCCACAGAGAAAAATTTGAAAAAAAGAAATAGAAGATATTGCAATAGAAACTCGCAGAGTGGTGTTGAGATATCTAGTTAAGATCACATGGATATCATACAGTAATCTTTACTCAAGTACTGCAAATGAAAAGGTAACGTGCGCTAAATGCCGTTAATGTTAACCGAAATACAAAAGTAAAAGCTATTTTCAATTTTAGGCTAATCGTGTAAAATATGAATCTGCCAAAGAAATTTTCTTACTGTGTTTTGGCTACCTATAGTTTAAGTAGGGACTTCAACCAGCGAAGAAGTAGGGACTTCAATAATATGTGCTATAAAGCGGTGAACCAAACAGCGCTAACAGTTCGCGAGTTCGGAAGTCACGCTGACACGAGCAGGACATTCCTGCTCATTGGTTGCGACGCTAACGTCTATCACATCAATAAAAAGGGTGAGTCTATTTTTGAATTTATCTCCTTCTATACAATAGGACCAATATGCCAACTTTTCAGAATACATAGTATCAGGGAAGAGGTAATTGACCTAATTCTAGTAAGCAATACGAAACAAGTCATAGTTGATAACTGGAAAACGTCACAAAAGTAGTCGTTTTCCGACCACTTTAATGGCCTTTTTTTGTAAAACGAACGCAGTCTTGTGACGCTCATAAAAAGAAAAAAATATTGGCATCCCGAGAAATCTAACTGGGAAAGTAATTTATTGACAGCAGAAATAAACAAAACTTTCAAGAAATTCTGCCCTAGTTGTCTCAATATCGCAAATCTTTCAATACAATTTGGTGGACAAGTGAACTTATGACGATACGAACAAAAATCAGAAAACTTTACCGGAAGGTCATTTTAGATCTATGTTTAATGCCTACACTAGAGAATGAGACTAGCAAAGCGAAGATCTTAGACAAATTTCTGTGAGTCAATTAAAGACACAAGTGAAGCTGTCAGACTTTAAAAGACACTTTCCAATGACACGTCGGTTCCAGGATACCTTAAGAAGCCTGACAGATCATGGATGGAATCAAGCCTAGAAATTCTGTCACTACCCTAATTTCTGCAGAAACTAATTTTTTGGGTTGGATCACAACCTTTACAGGAACTCCCAGTATTTTCACAAGGTCAGCTGTAGAATGCTCGATAGGATCTATTAAACCATACAAGTCGGCGACACTAGATGACTTAGAACAGATTATGTTCTGAAAAGCTGGAGAGAAGTATTTACTCGCAAAGCAAGGAAAACGATCTACACTTAAAGTCTTTATGCTTTTTAGACCTTCATCGTTTCTGATGAAAACGTTGGATAGAATAATAGGTCTTCACATAAGAGAATCTCTAAAAGACACTTACCTCTGTACTTTAACTCTCACTAATTTCAGCAACAAGGACACTGTGGCCATAAGTGTAGAGATGGGCCAAAGCAGTCTGTGGATCGCATCAGCGTACATGGCTCACGATCACGATGACTTTCCCGAACCCAGCTTAATAGAACTAGTCTTCATAGTGACAACAAAAGCCAAAGACCTCATAATAGGGTGCGATGCGAACGCTCATAATGCGATCTGGGAAAGCTCAGACACCAAAAAACGGGGTGAGTCTCTGTTCGATTACATCCTCTCTATTAACTCAATTATTACTCTTGCCTCTGACCATATATCAAATAGAATGAGGAGCTAGAGGGTTTCAAAAGAACACTCCTTTTCAGATCATAGGTATATTCTTTTTGACATAGATGACTAACTAAGAAAGAGCCCCCTTGGTGGGACTCTAAGCTGGAAGGGCTCCGAAACAAGAGCCAAAAGCTTTAAGACAAAACAAAAACCACTGGATCCACCGACGCATTGATAACCTATAAAATGGCTCTAAAAGAGTACCAGAAAGAATAACGAAAGGCGCAATAACAACCTTGGAGAACCTTCTGTGAAGAAATATCACAAACCGCCGAGGCGTCGAGACTTCTTGCAACCAGCCCTACAAATCCGAGCTTCATGAGAAAAGAAGATGGAACATGGGCTACCACCAGTGAAGAGTCTCTAAATATATTAGTGGATACTCACTACCCAGTCTGTTCAGAGATAGGGAATGTTCCAACACTGGAAGAGCATTTACCCGCTGTTGACAAGTCATTAGCCATTATTACAGAATCAAAGCTGAAATGAGCAACAGAAAGCTTCAAACCGTTCAAGTCCCCAGGACCAGACGGCATATCCCCAATTGAAACTCAAAAAACCTACGACATTCTAAGCCTTTGGCTTTTGATGATCTTCCAAAGCTGTCTTGACCTGAAACACATCCCAAAACGCTGGAGATACTTGAAGATAGTTTTCATACCTAAGGCAAGAAAAAGCTCACATGTTAACCCAAAAGATCTTAGACCAATTAGTCTCTCCTCTTTTCTTCTTAAAACTCTTGAGAGATTAATAGATATCTACTTGAGACTAAAAAAGCCTTCACCAAAAGGAAAATACAATGCATTCATTCAGCATTAGCATTCATCGATATAGAAGGTGACTTTAACAAAAATAAGGCAGGGGCTATCACTTATGCGTTGTTATGCACTGACAGAGCTTGGGGTGGATGCTGCGCTGATAGAAATAAAGCAAATGCTAATAGGCCAAATTATAAGTTCGAATCTCGGAATAGCATCCACGCTAAGATCTGTACCAAGGGGATCACCTCAAGGTGAATGAACTACTGATTAAGCTGGAGAGAGAGGTTTGCGGGGTGATAGCCCATGCTGACGACGTTGCTATCATCTCTATAGGAAAATATATATCTACTCTTAGAAATGTCATACAAAATTTCTTAAACACCCTCGTAAATTGGGTTAACAGCTGTGGACTCAGCGCTAACCCAGACAAAACTGAGTTAGTGATCTTCACAAGATAACACAACTTACGCACAATTTGTTCTCTAAAACTGGGAAATACAAGGCTTAATTTCTCGAATCATGGAAAATATCTTAGATAGGAAACTAAATTGGAAACAAAACCTGCTCGAGAGAGCTTAAAAAGCCAATATAGCTCTATATTCATGCAAGTGTTACACTTACCTCAAGTCCACTTATCTCAAGTTTTATACACTGGCTCTATACAGCTGTTATAAGGCCAATATTGCTAAATGGTGCCTTAGACTGGTGGCTTGCTCTGAACAAACAAACACACCTCAACATACTTCGCAAAGTTCAAAGATCAGCAGAGCTGTGCATTAGCGGAGCATTGAAAACCACTCCTACAGAAGCACTAGGCACAATGCTCCACCTTATAACACTTGATATCCTAACAAAACAGATGTCTGGTAACACGGTGATACGTCTGGAAGCCAACTCTCAATGGTGGGGAGATACAATAGGACACTCTAGCATTAGGAAAGTCTTTCCTCCAATAACCAAAACCGTAGACAAAAAGTTTGATATATTCATTCCCTCCAGATAGATCGAAATTGGATGGCAAAGTGGGGGCAGGAAATCACTAAACATCAATCTCGCCTTTAGACTCCGTGATCACTGTAGTGTTTTCTAAGCGGAAGTTACTGCTATATATAAAGCTGTGACTTAGCTTCAGATGAATGACATATCAGCTAAGAAAATGTGCATTCTATCTGATAGTCAAGCCGCTTTGAAAGCTCTGGAATCTGTTCAAATAACACCAAAATTAGTCCTAAGCTGCTGCAAATCTTTAAATGAGATGGCAGAGCAGCTAAAAATCTTCCTATGCTGGATCCTTGGACATAAAGACTTTCCAGGAAACTGCAAAGCAGATGAACTAGCTCGAACTGGAACTACCAAAACCTTATCGAGAGAAAAGAAAATAATTGGTATAAATCTTACGATATGTAAATTACTCACAAATGAGCAATCCCTTAAAAGAACCAACATAAGATGGTCTACGGGAAGCGCATGCAATACGGCGCGTCAGGTTTGGCCAACTCTGAGCTTGAAACGTTCGAAAGAACTAATTTCCCTCAGAAGGGATCTATTGTTATCGGTGTCCTTACAGGATACTGCTTAATTGGTTACCACGCCCGAAGATTAAACATCCTCCATAACGATTTCTGCAAAAGTTGTAGGAAGAATATGAATGACGAGGAGGAAGAATTTTAAACAAAATTTGAAGAACAAAATTTTAATCTGCTGTAAAATGTTGGTATATGTGCTATGAGAAAAGCTTTAAATTAAGCTTACAATTTCAGCACCATTCGTGTTGTCGGCGAGTTCGTTCAAATCTTCTGCTCCTGGATTTGATGTAGGAAATTTATAAGTAAGTTTATTAAGTGCATTGTTAGTTCTTGTCTTTTAAAATAGTTAAATTTTTTAAGACCAAATCTGTGATGTTTGTAAAAACTGATCTCTTCAAAAATAAAATTATCATTTAAAAATACTGCATATAACTTTTTGGATTTAAAAAATAATAAGAAAAGTATTCAAGTATATCCAGAAATTGGCAATAAGAGCTTCGACTCGTGCAAAAACAAAAAAGTATTGATGTCAACAAAAAACAAAAGATTTGGACACCAATACTCGCTTCCTCGAAAGAGAAGAATACAAAAGTTTTAACCGTGTCATACTTAAAATGTTTCATTTTTTATATTAAATGATGTTTTGAAAAATTATTATTAAGAGTATTTCTTTCAACCACAAATGGTTCAAATTTTAAATTTTTTCCATAGAAAGAATTCACATTTTTTGTATGTCCGCAAATAAAATGAATTGACTTAAGTGTGCATTTATTTCTCTTATCTTATTTTATCTCTTATTGATGTGTACTATTTTGTTTTTATTTTATTGATCTGTGCATTGATCTTCACACATGGTTGTGAACTTGGCTGCACTGAACAAGTTTTTTCCTTTAACAGCGTAATACCTAGAGAGAAAAATCTGTTGTCTGTTCGTTGTCAAAAAACTCAATACACTTCTTGTGGGAATTTTGTTTTTCATTGCTACAGCATACTGAGATTTAGCTGTAATGCAAAATAATAATCAAGTGTTTTATACGACGCAATAGAAGCAAAAAAGCCGAGGTTTAAACCTTTTAGTTCGGTTTTACTCCTAGTTTAATTTCGCCATATTGCTCTAAATTCGGTCAAAGCAGTTTTACTTCAAAAAAATTACGGACTCTCAAATTACGATTGAATAGTTCGTTAGGCCTTTTTGTTTTGTTTCATTAGTTTGGATTTAAAACATTTCACCATGGTTTATGGTAAGTTATTTAATAACTTATGAATTCGCTTTGCTTCATTGAAGTGTTACATCAGTTTTACTCTCCGTTTAGTTCGCCGTATGTTGTATATGGGGCTAAAGAACTTTCACTTCAAAAAATTATACCAATTAGAAAGCAAATGGAGATAGGATAAAACCACTATTTATTGACACTCTTATGATCCAGTTATTGGCAATAAAGTTTTTATGAAGACTTTTTATGAAGACTGAACGTTTATCGCCAGTTTGCTGCAAACGAACTTCGTTTGTCATCCTCCAAATCATTGTTTGTAAACGTTTGAAAAGTTGGCATAATAATGGTTAGTTGCGGGAAACACGTTATTTAGTTGCAAGACGTTAATTTTGTTTGTCATAAACGGCAGTGATTTTTAAATTGCAGCAACCGAAAAATTTATTTTTTCCAACTGAAAACTTCGTTTGCAGGAAAAGAAATTAATTTTTTATAAGCGAGTAGTTCCCAACTGACAAAAAAAGTTGCTTGATTTCGGTGATGAAAAGCGTTTAATATTCAACGAAAAGGAAGTATTTTAAGAGTGTGAACAAACAGACACACAACTGTGAATCACAAGCGCAGTCACACAACTGCTCGCTTTCGTTGATGACAAATGTTAAATATTTGCCATAAACGAAAAAACAAGAATGTGTTACAGCTTAAGTAAATAAAAAATTCATTCTAGACAATATCTCACAATAGCTCAATGGAAGCATGCTAGACTGGCACGCGGGAGACGTGGGTTCGATTCTTGGCTGTGTAAGTATCAAAAATTTTAATTTAATTATTGAAATTCTAATCCTGTTTAATTAACTGCTTGGTCAAAAGGAACCGTCAAAATAAGTTTTACTTTAAAAAACATTGATTAAAAAAAAAAAAAATATTTGGTGTTCCTGTTGGGGATTGAACCCAGGTCCATCGAGTTCCTAGACTCGACCGCCAGCACACTCGGCTAAACTTGAGCTTCTAAAACAATGATAAAATTTCATTAAGTTCGATGTTTTTTCGTTGCAAGCAAGAATATTTTTAAGTTCATGACAACTGAATATTCGTTTGCGGCAAATAAAGTTCGCAAACGAAGTATAGTTGGTGAATTTTTCAGTTGCGGTAAACGAAAAATTTCTTTGCGTGTACAGTTTAGTATCGATAACCAGTTCTTATAGAGTGTAATTTTGTTTGCATGAACAAATAAAATTACGATTTCTATACAGAAAAAAGATCTCACTTTTTAGTTATTTTAAAAAAGCTTCTTAAAAAAGGACTGCAAAATATAGAAAAAAGTCTTAGTACAGTTTCTATGCAGAATAAATTTCATCGAGGGAACAGTTGACTAAACTCAAACATGCAATGAAGAGAATAAAAATGTATTGCATTCAAAATAATGATGAACACTCCGAATATTTTTTATAATTTATATGTTTTTTAAGATTTTTAATATTTATGCCCGTTAACTGATCTCAATTTTAAACAAAGGTTAGCTTAAACAAAGTTTAACATGCCTTAACCTGAGTTAAAATTTGTACGCCGATAACTTATCTCAAAAAATCGAAGTTTAACTTGGTGAGGCAAGTTTAAATTTAAACACAGAAAATCTAGGTTGAAAATATTTAAACTTAGATTCTGTAAAAAATTCTCTGAGAACATTAAAAATATTTATGTATAAAAAAAACTCGAAATAATAGAGATTTAAGTGTGAAATAGAGAGAGAGTGAAGTATCTGAAAAGAAATTCAATCAATACGAAATGGAATAATAATCTGTTGATTCAATATTTGCATCCAGGGATCGTACCGGCTATGGTTTTTGTCGCAAGTGTCACATATTAACTTTTAACTCTTAATTTTTATTTTTTCCGACAAAAATTAAAATTATTTTGTCCTTATAGTTTTGTTTGGGCAAAAATAACAGTTACATTTGACTTTTCTTTTTATCGGTCAAAAATAACAGTTATTTTCTGCCGTTTATTTTTTCCGTCAAAAATATCAGGTAATTTATATTCGTTCAATCGGCCTTTAAAAAAATCGCAAATTGCATTATATTTTTGACCGAAAAAATTAAAGTCACAAAATAACTGCTATTTTTGACCGATAAAATAAAAGTCAAACATAACCTGTATTTTTCCTGGAAAAAGTACAAGGCAAAAAATAACAGTTTAATTTGAACTTTTAAAGAATCAGTCTAAAATTTAAAAGGCACTTAATATTCGTAAGGCTGAGGACATTTGTAACATAGTGGTATATTTGAAAAAGTCTTTCAACAATTTTTTCATGTGAATATTGTAAAATAACAGTTATTTTCGGTCCTTGTTTTAGTTCAGTTGGTGTTTAAGTTGTTTTCGAAAGTCTTCTCAACAATGTCACTTTTTGAATGCTAGATTACATTTGCATAGTACTCGTTGAAGGAGCCTCCGTAATCTGATCATAATATTTGCCATGTTTAGTGAAGGCCTCGTAAAGCAGCGAACGGTGTTTGATGAGTGTATCAACTTGGTTGGCTGTAAAATTTTGTTGAGTTGATGGCTGAGCTCCAAAATAGATTTTTACAAGGCATCAGTGTGTTTTTCTGGGGATTGGTTCCTTGTAGATTCACCAAAATACATTGATGCTTCGTAAAAATGCATATTGGAACTCAGACGATGTTGAAATCACCCTTCCTTCATCATTAGTTGCAGACCCAGCTAGGGCTGCATTCTTAAGAGCTCTATTTCGCTCTTTATATTCACGAACGCGTTCTGCTCCTGTTTTAGCTATTTTTCTTAGCTTTGAGACGTTTTTTGGCTAGCAAAAACTATTCTCGGCAGTCTTAAATTTGAACTTTAAACACTTTTTGCTTTTTTTATTATATTGAATTAACTGTTTTTTTGCATGTTGTCAATCATCTGTCAAGTTTTCGATCACAACCAACGAATCAAATTAAGCTTTAAGCTCATTATGCGGCGAACAGGCAGTATAAGTTTTTCCCGCAGGATGTATCTCTATGTCTAAATATTTTCGTTTGAAGCTTAAAGAAATAAATTTTCCGTGCATTTTGTTCGCCTGTTTAACATGTGCCTACGTGGCGTAAAGGTATAGATTCCGACCCTTGAGCAACGATAGTCAGGGTTCAATTCTCGCTAGCGGCTTTTATTTTTCGAAAATTTTCATATGCATTGAAAACGTTGGACTAGCGTCACGAATAAGAGACCTTGAAATTTCACTCGCCGCCCCGCCAAATTAGTTTCACTTCAAAAATTTTACTTCAAAAAATTCAAAACAATAAACAAATAAAATACATTTTTTACGTTTTGAAAAAAATTATTTCAATGAAATTGACAATTTACATTATTTTATCAAATATTTTTGAAATATTTTGATGTTCTACATCAAAGTTGTAGAATTTTTACTACAGTGCCGCTCAAATATGTCTTAATCTCAGTTTAAATTTTGAAACAGAGTTTAAGTAAACTGCCGATAAAAATGAGATAAGTTACGAAAATAATTTAAGCTGTGTTTAAAATTTAAACTCTGTTTACGAAATCTGAGGTTAAGGAATTTAAACTTCGGAGATCGGAGTTAACGGGCCTTAATGTTTAAAATTTACACTCAGATTGGAAAATCGCATATATTGAAAGGAAATTTTTTAAGATATATTATCAGGTCATGAACTTATCTCAGGGTATTACTTTTTGTTATAAATTCTTAATTTTTGAAAAGCTAAAAACTCTGAAAGTCATCAAGATTAGTTTAGATTTTTTTTATTTAACAAGGCCTTGTAAAATCTCTTTTACTTTGTGTACGAAAGTTGTTCAACTCAGAATTTCAAGATTTTTTACAAGTTCTTAGGCAAGATTTAAAATTGTGCTGCAAAAATTTTAAAACATGTAAATTCAATCAGCTAATAGCAAACTTAAAATATTCTTAAAAAAATTTATTATGCTTTATCGTATGACAAAACCATTCAAGCAGTGTTATTAAAATAATCTTAGTCAACATTTCATTCTCCAAAGCATTCACTTAAAGAAAAATGTATAATATATATAAGTAGCAATCAAAAACAGTCAAATCAACACACATATTTAGGTTTATGCGATTCAGTATATGAAAAAATATAAACACACACACACACACACACACACACACACAAACACACAAGCTAACGACTGTTTCTCTTTGCACTGTAAACCTGATCATCTAGTAAAGTTTTAACATTAACCTCTTAAGAAAAGCAGCTCTTATAAAGCACTGAATAAGCTCATAATGATGCTTACTACAAAAAAAAAAAAAAAAACAAACTAAAAATAAAGCAAAGGAATTAGTTGTGGTTTTTATATTTTTGTTGGTGTTTTTTTTTTTTTTTGTTTTTTGTTTAATATAAAGACTACTACAAATAGTTCATTATAGTAACATAAAGCAACGGCATAAAATCTGTAGCAAAGAACTTGAATTGTCAGGACTAAGCTTAGGGTCAGGTCAAGGTTTATGCATACATTATTGAAAACGTTGATCTGTATGTAAGGTTTTTCAATGTGCTGCATAAATTGGTATTAAATGGTTTTTTTGTATTTTTTGTTGATGTAAAATAAAGACTACAAAAAGGTCAAAATTTTGTTTTTTTGAAAGATTTTAGTGTCCCTGACGCCTTGACTTTGTCCCTGAATATGTGACCCTCTGCTATCATGTACTGATATGTTATGTTAGTTAATGTAACATGTGTTTTTTTTTTTAAAACTCACTACTTTTCTGGGTTAATGAGTGTTGAGTTTTTTTTTGTGGTCTTCTTTATTTTTTTAGGTTTTTTTTTATTAATTTTTTACAATTTTTTTTTCTATTGTTCAAGCTAAGATAGCAATTTGTACTAGCTTTGATACACACTATCATGCCAGCAAACAAACCAACAAACACCATGTTAACCCACTTTAGCCTAGTCACAAAGCTACACATACACAAACACACATATATACAAACCACATACATATATATATACATACAAACACGCACTCACAGACCTGAGAACATGCTGGCTGGTTCACATTTTTCTTCATATGTACGCTTATGTGGCCACTTTCAATGACCTTTTGTAACGTTGTAAGCTATTTTGTTATAAATTTGTTGTGTATGTGTATGTGTTTGTTCTTCAGTGTGATTGTTTGTTTGTTTGTTTTCAAGGAAACTGTTGTTGTGTAGTTTTTTCAGTAATGAACTTAAAGGTGGTGATAAACCTAGCCGAAGGCTAGTCATAAACTTTTCTGCAGCATATATATATAACCTTTGAAAGGTTGAAGCTATGCTAAGCTTGAACCTATTTTTCTATTTATTTTTTTTTTATATATGAAATTTTGAACAGTTTAAAATAAAAGTTAGCTTAAAAATCCTTTATTAATATTTGCCTTTCGTTTATTTGCAGCTTTGTGTGCAAATTTAAATTAATGTATGCCCTAAAACTTTAAGCTCTTAAGCGTTTTGCAAAAAGTTTTTTTTTATTTTATTTTCTAAGCTATTTTTTCAGTCATAACAAAATAAAATACAAAACGAATGATTTGTATGACATTTTCCTAAGAAAACATATGAAATTTTTGTAAATAATCTGTGCCCTTTAGCTGTATGAGTGAAAGTTTTCAAAAGCAAAGTGAACCTTAAAGTTATTTTATAATATTTCAAATTAAATTTAATATTTGCTATGAATGTTTTAAGAGTTCAAAAGAAACAAAAGAGAAAAGAGAATGAAAATTTGAAACTAAATTTCTGGGTACAAAAAAATAACTTATATAAAAAAAGCTTCACTGAAAAAAAATTCCTTAAATGCTGACAAGCTTAACTGATTTGTATTTTTTTTAAGCTTCAGTAGTTTGTTATTTTGCTTTCTAGAGGTCAAAAGCAAAAAAAAAAAACAAGTAAAGAAAGTCTAAAGTCGGTCTAGGCCGACTATGAAATACCCTAAACCCACTTTTCAAAAAAAAAAAAAAATGTATTGTAAATGGGCGTGTCCGTGGGCGGATGAAGTCCATTTTTCCAAACCATCTTTGTCTTGTCATAAAAAACATACGCGCCAAATTTTAGCTCTGTAGGTTAAACACATGCTTATTTATTGCGTTTTCAATTTTTGGGTTGTATGGGAGGTAGGCGTGTCCGTGATCGGATGACGTCCATTTTCCGAAGACATATTTGTGTTGGTATGAAACACATACATATCAAATTTTATTGTTGTAGGCTAATTATGAGCTGAGCTATGCAGTTTTCAATTTTCGCGTTGTATGGGAAGTAGGCGTGTCCGTGGGCGGACGATGTTAATTTTTCAAAACCATCTTTTTTTTGTTATAAAAAACATATGTGCCAAATTTTAGCTCTGTAGGTTAAACAGAGGCTTATTTATTGCGTTTTCAATTTTTGGGTTGTATGGGAGGTGGGCGTGTCCGTGAGCGGATTCCAAAAATATTCAATAGTGCAGATCCTTGGGTACATGTGACCATGTGTACCAAGTTTCATCCAATTATCTCAACTCCTTCTTCTTATCCTGTGTATACGGACAACACACAGACGGACGGACGGACGGACGGACGGACGGACATAGATAGCTCGACTCACGTGGTGACGCTGATCAAGAATATATATACTTTTCTATACCGGACTCGCTTCGTTCTATGCGTTACAAACGTTTGCACAAAGTTAATATACCCTGACCTTTCAGGTTTAGGGTATAAAAATGTATATTTGAGACTATCGAAAAATGGATGGCACTAGATGAATTTTATATTAAATTACTTAAATGTTGCTACGGGGATTATGTTCTTCTTGGTAGCGGTAAAGAATCTTTGTAGTGACCAGAACATATGCTGGTCCGCTGCTGAAGCTGACGTGACTTTGATGTTGACGTGTTGCTGACGTTGGTATGCTGATGAAGCTGACGTTTGGATGATGCTAGCGTGTCACTGCGGTGATGTGCTCATGATGCTGTCTTGTTACTGCCGCTGGTGTGCTGATGAGGCAAGTGTTCGATGATGGTTTTCGATGATGGTGTTCGATAATGATGGTGTAATACTGACATTTTAGCTAGCCAGTAATAATGACGTGTTAATGTCGATGATGTGCTGATGATCTTATCGTTCTGATGATTACGTTGGGTAACCGATCTGACAACATAGATTTTATACAACTTGAATACAATTGATGAGCAGTGTTGCGATACCTTTGATAAAACAATTTAAACCATTTTCAACTGCGCTGCAAAACATTTTGGAATGGTTTGAAATAAAGTAGAGGAAAACGTATTAATTCAGTGCACAGCGTATTGCAGCGCTGTCGAAATATCAATAGATACGGCAATATTTTGCAAAAATTAAGTAGCGTCACAAGTTCGCCTGAAAAATGCTCCATTGCAGTTCAAAAAATTTCTCTCAGAAACTCAATAATACACTGTCTGCACCAATATTGCAAACTCAAACCTTCTACGATGCACCTCTAGCTTTCTTGATTCTCTTCTCCCACCTACAGTAAAACTAACAAAAAAAATCTATCCGATGTAAGCTGTATGTCTGTCTACCTTAGAGGCACCCAAGATTATATGATAAAGTACGTCTATACCGTGGCATGCAGTGGTGACCGTGACATGCAGGTTAAGTGTGTGGCTTAGCATGCTCGAGAGCCCGGGTTCGATCCCTAGCCGTGGCGAAAAGTTTTTTCAATCAAACATTTTTTCTGATCGGTCACCACCTCTCTGCAGACAATGGCAAACCTCAGAGAGTAAATAATGCCATGTAAAGCTTCTTGAGAACATGAACTTTAGCCGTTCGGAGTCGGCATAAAACATGTAGGTCCAGTTCTCGGTCAATTGTGTGCAAACATTTAATAACACACACAACATAATCGATTCTTAGTAGCTCAGTCAAAGTCCTTTCAAGGGCTGAAATGGCCAATTTGTGTTTTTTTTACGTCTATACCTCACATACTTAATACGCACAATAAAACGTATTCAACTAAAATTGATGGTTTAACAAAGACATGGTCATGTCATAGTTTCGATAGAGCAAGAAGGCCCTCCAACAAATCCTTTATATCTTAAGAAAATCTTTATCTTATACCACAAAAGCTTTAACAACTCGCCAACTGATGTTGAAAATGACCTGTCTGCATTCGCCTCACAAAAAAGTTCAAAACGGCTTGTCACATACGAATATCACACTTGAACCGAACTTCATTATTGCTCCTAACTCCGATCTTAAAATAATCTCCCATTCTTCAAATCAATCCAACCTATCAACTATGATACAAATTTACTATCATATTTGTGAAGGTATGACAGGAAAGTTCAATAATCTGTTCGTTGAAGCCAAAACTTGCCATTTCAATCAGTGTTGTCACTTGGAAATTTTAAAAAGTGGTAGAATGTGCCCAAAAAGAGTACTCGATTAAGACAAGTAGAGGTAGATATTTTCCTCTCCACAAAAAAAAATTTATTTATTTGCTATAATCTCTTATAAATTATTATATAATTCAACGTTTTTTTAATATAATTGAAAAACTAGTAAAAGAAGTCTATAGTCGGTCTAGTCCGACTATGAAATATCCTAAGCCTCCTATCATATTTATATATGTATACTTAAACAAATATTTACAAATAACTTCTTATTTTTCTCAAAGTTCATGTATTCTTATTTAGTTTTTAACTGGTTTCACTAATGTGGGTTGTATGGTAGTTGGGCGTGTTCGTGGGCGGGTGACGCCCATTTTTTGTGCGCACCTTAGTTTTGATATAAAATCATTCCATACCAAGTTTAATCTCTTGAGATCATATATAATCCCTTTTATGGTTTTTTGAAATATTGTGAGTTGTATGGGAGGTGGGCGGGTGATGCCCATTTTGTGTGCAAACCTCAGTTTTCATATAAAATCCTTCCATAACAAGTTTCATTCCTGTGTATAAACTTATAAACCCTGTATATAAAGGCTCATATGGCATTTCAATATTGTGACTTGTATTGGAGGAGGGCGTGTTCTTGGGTGAGTGACGCCCATTTAGTGTGTATACCTCAGTTCTTATATAAACTCCTCCCATAACAAGTTTTATCTCTATACATCACATATATACCTTTTTATGGTATTTTCAATATTGTAAGTTATATCGGAGGTAGGCGTTTACGTCAGCGGCCGACGCTCATTTTTGGTGTGCGGCTTATTTTTGATATAAGATTCTCCCATACCAAGTTTATTTCCTGGAGGCCATATATACTTATTTTTATGGTGTTTTCAATATTATGAGTTGTATTGGTGGTGGGCGTGTTCATGGGCTGCTGACGCCCATTTTGTGTGAAAACCTTAGTTTTGATATAAAATCCTCCCATATCAAGTTTAATTTCGGCAGGTTATATATAAAGCTTTTAATGGTATTTTCAATATTGCGGGCTGTATGGGAGGTGGGTGTGTCCGTGGGCAGATTTACAAAATGTGCAATAGTGCAGATTCTAGGGTCCATGTGAACATGTGAACCATGCAATAATCTCAACTCCTTCTTCTTATCCTGTGTATACGGACAACACACAGACGGACAAACGGACAGACGGGCAGGGCTAAATCGATTCACGAGGTGACTCTGATCAGGAATATATATATACTTTTCTATACCGAACTCGCTTATTTCTAGGTGTTACAAACGTTTGCACAAAGTTAATATACCCTGACCTTTCAGGTTAAGGGTATAATGATAAGACGACCACTACCATTTAAGTAAACGGATATGCTAAAATTGAAGTCCAGTAGTCCTCAAATATAACTCATCAAAAAAATTTAAAACCTGCTCTTATAAATTCTTGACACATGATAAAGTACATACATTGTCTTTCTTTATATTGCCAACTTATGTAATGCTCGGTTTTCACTTGTCATTTTTGAATTGACATGCAAGTTCAAAGTGTAAAATTTCACATAAAAAACAACTTGTATGTAATTCTTGTTAAGAGATCAGTTTCTCCTATTTTTTGCCATTGCCAAACGGAAAAAAAATTGACAACGTGTTGGTATTTTTCATTAGACTGACAACATTTGTCAAAATGACATAGGAAATGGTAATTAAGAATAAACTTATTTAAATGTAAGTAAATTGTGCCTTTCGAAACAATATTTGTAGCCTTACGATACAAATTTATCATCATGTGACAACAAACAGAAAATCCAAATGTGTTTAACGTAGGCACCTGCCATGAAGGCTCAATTCTACGGTGCCCTTAACACTGGACCAACACAATGCGTCGGCCGCCGCCCCTTTGAGAGTTCAAAGGTACCAAATTAGCTAAATGTTGTGATGACATGTCGCAACCCTTGGTTTGGGTGGAGGCCTATCTTAATCGTCTACCGTACTATGGAGTACAGCATCCGAGTTGAGAATGCAACTACACACATCGAGCAACGGAGCTCTACCCGCGATATGGGTGATAAACCACAGCCACCACGAAGCTCCCCGAAGGACCAGCCCAACAAGTCAGCCTGGCAGATAGCCAGGGGCCGCTGACTTCCCGTGGTACCAGTTTTAAAGTCCTTGGTCAGACCTCGTAGCAAAGCTACTAGCAATTTTAGCCCATCACAGCACAGAATAGATCGGTACGGTATTGGTTAAGTCGAAGTAGACAGCACTGTAGATAATGATACCTTGTACAGACAGCCACGGTACAAACCATGGTACAAGTCAAAAAAACCATAAAGATTTTGGTCAGTCAATTTGCGATACGAGCCAAGTATAAAGGATAGCACATGAAAAATGTACAGGGGACACCAGCAGAATCCCACATTACCAGGAAAGAACTCCAGAACTGAGCATTTTTGTTTACTTCAGCCAAAAAATAGTGCTTGTAATTGTTCTGAAAGCCTAAATATCTCTTATGGTATCACGCCAGTATCCTGTGAAGCTTTGTTCTTTCGGAAACTGGAAAATTATTAAGAAATGGAATAAAAAATTCCAAAGACTTCCGCAACAGGTCGCTTGAAGTAGTGCATTAGTAAGACTCAATAACTCCCAAATGACTAGGCCGATTTTACTAAAATTTGGTACGTGAAAACTTGACCCTAAAACAGAATTGAGGTTGTTTAAATTTCAAAAAACTTCCGTAAGAGGGCGTTTTATTCAATCAACTATGTTTGGCTCATTCACGTCAAAACGGATGAACCGATTTTTATGAAACTTTGCAGGCATTTGTATCTGTTATTGAAATAGATGCTATGCTTTTAAAAGTTATTTCTACCAAAATCAAGGAATAAGCCGAAAGCAATCAAAGTCAAGAACCAAAGACGAACGAAAAAAACAAGTTTAACGATTACGAGCAGAAGATGAAAAAAATTAACCGAACAGTTTCGACCAAAACCGAAATTGAACGAAGATAATCCAAAAATCGAATCGATGCTTATAGAATTTTTTAAAATTTCAATGTTTTTCAGATAAAATTGCAAATGAAATGACTTTGCAAACTGCACTCAGAAGAAAGGTTCTGGGAATATGATAAAAAAAGCATCATATTTAGAGAAAAATGGTATAGACTTTGCTCCAGAGAATGCCTTTCTCTAAATGCGATCCTAAAATTCTCTAAAAATGATTAAAAGCTTCTATAAAATAGAGAAATATGTAAAAATTTATATTTTATAGAAAAAAATTTTTAATTTTTGAAAAAACATTTGTTTTTATTGAAGAAAATACTTCTCGTAGTGATTTTGTATCAAAATATAGGAAAATTTTTTCATTTTCAATAAATTTTTTTCTATAAATCAGAATTTTTTTATGAAGAAATAGAAGAATAGCAGTGAAGAAATATTTCTTCGAAAATGTGAAAATTTATTCCAATTGAAGAAAATTTTATTTGAAAAAGAGAAAATGGCTATTATCGAAAATAGAGAAATTTTTCACCGGAGAAAGATATGTGTTTTTTTCCAAGTGTGGGTGACCATTTTTCCTTCGACGGTAGGAGGAAAAAATTTTAAAATTGAATTGATAATTTAAAAAATGTTTAAATGAGAGCAGCATTGAAAATCATCCTTTTTCTGTGCTCGAGGCACAACCTCGAGTAACACCGTGTTACATCCGCTAGTTTTGTTATTAAATAATTGCTTTGTTCATAAAAATCATATAAAATTTAGTGTCTCATCGTCATACAAAAGTCAGCATGTTGGTTTTTTATTTTTTGTGTGCCATTGCGTCACACAACTCTTCACACACAAATTTATTTGTTCATATTATCATGCCATTTTAAAGTCAATTTTGTAACGCAGGATGCCATGAATACATTGTGACAATTGTTCATATTGTGTGATTTCAAAGAGCAGTGTTTTTGACAGCAATAATGACATGTGGTCACTCGGTTAGAACTAGCCATAACGACGTGCTTTATTGTTCCTGGCTAGTGAGCGAACAAAATACAATGCAAATAAATATGGCTCATTCCGTACAGACGAGACGAACCGGTTAAAATTTTAGCAATTTACTATAGGGTATTTTAGAAGATGTCCCAAGGTTTAAAAATGCTAAAACATAATTCAATTATTTATACTAGTTTAATAGTTACATTCGCTTAAGCAACTGGGACGGGTGTGACGAGCACAAGTTTAAAAACAAAAAATTTTGAGTTCAACATTGAAATTCAGTCCATCTGCCACAATGAGACCATTTTTGACTTGCATATATTCAAATTTAATATATTTTCTGTTGAATACCAGTGAAAAATATTTTAAAAATATGCGACAACCATTCTTTTTTAAACTTTTAAATGGCACGAGTGTGACTTAAGATTGTACCGGGTGTGACGAGAGCGAATGATGTGGGAATTATATATAAGAACTTTTTGAGTATAATAGCTTTCACATATTTTTGACACATAAATCAAAAAAATATGTTTTTAATGTATTAATGTATTAATTTAAAAAAAAAAAATATATTTTTGCAAAAAATTTTTTTGCATGAATTTTTTATCAAATTAATACCTATACAAATAATTTCGATTTTTTAATATATTTAAAAAAAAAATATTTTTTTGCATACAATTTTTCGCATGAATTTTTGATGAAATTAATACCTTTACAAATGATTGCGCTATACATTAATTTATAAAACTTGTTTTAATCAAAGAATTTATTCATATACTTGCAAAACTTTCATTATTAGAAAAAATTTTGAAAACCGTTCCGGGTGTGACCAACTTCTTGTAACGGAAATGAAGAATAAAAATAATTTATTGAATGAAAAAAGTTAACAAATTTATGTAAAATATCAACATCCTTACTTTAGGAAAGTTTAATTCTTATCATAAGCCCATGTTGCTTCTTAGGAAAACTATAGCATTTTTCTGGGACGGGTGTGACACTGAAAAAACACTCAGTTTAAATATTTTTTCTTGGTAAACGCAGTAACCAATCCTTGTTATAAACTATTCTTGGATAATATTGTTATCTTTTTTAACATTGCTTACCTAATTTTTTTGAATGTGCATCGAGTAATGGCTGTTTTCAACGTTTTAAATCTAAACAAAATATTTTAAGTTTTTCTCAACTCGGAGTTTAATTGGTTAAATTGTCAAAAAAACATAAAAAAGCATTAAAACTAACAATAATTTTACAACAAGAGTAACTTAAGACTCCATTTTAATGCGAGAACCAAAAATTATTTCAATTGAAAGCATTTTAGGATTCATGTTTCCGTTCCTCATTAGTATGGAATCAGCCATATCTTAATACATGAAATGACCAGCGTCGTACTTCACACCAAGTAACTCTTAAACTGTAACAAGTAAAGAAAGTCTAAAGTCGGTCTAGGCCGACTATGAAATACCCTAAGCCCACTTTTCAAAAACAAAAAAAATTTTTATTGTAAATGGGCGTGTCCGTGGGCGGATGAAGCCTATATTGTATATGCATTTAAATGTTGATGAAAAATTTACACATACCAACTTTTATTCCTGTAGCTCACAGTTAATGCCTTTATTGTGCTTTCGCTATTGGAGCTGGGCGTGTTCATGGACGGATTACTCCCAGTTTTTGAACACACTTTAGTTTTGGTATCAAATACATACATACCAAATTTAATTTCTCTATGACAAACAGAAACTTATTTACTGAGTTTTAAACTTTTTGGGTTGTATGGGATGTAGGCGCGTCCGAAGGCGGATGAATTCAATTTTTCAAAACCATCTTTGTCTTGTCATAAAAAACATACACGCCAAATTTTAGCTCTGTAGGTTAAACAGAGGCTTATTTATTGCGTTTTCAAGTTTTGGGTTGTATGGGAGGTGGGCGTGTCCGTGAGCGAATGACGTCCATTTTTCGAAAACATCTTTGTGTTGGTATAAAACACACACATATCAAATTTAATTGTTGTAAGCAAATTATGAGCTGAGTCATGCAGTTTTAAATTTTCGCGTTATATGGGAGGTAGGCGTGTCCGTGAGCGAACGATGTTCATTTTTCAAAACCATCTTTGTTTTATTTTAGAAAACATACGCGTCAAATTTTAGCTCTTTAGGCTAAACAGAGGCTTATTTATTGCGTTTTCAATTTTTTGGTTGTATGGGAGGTGGGCGTGTCCGTAAGCAAATGACGTCCATTTTTCGTCGACATCTTTGTGTTGATACAAAACACATACACACCAATTTTTATTGTTGTAGGTTAATTATGAGCTTATTTATGCAGTTTTCAATTTTTGCATTGTATGGAAGGTAGGCGTGTTCATGGGCGGATTCCAAAAATATTCAATAGTGCAGATACTTGGGTCCATGTGACCATGTATATCAAGTTTCATCCAATTATCTCAACTCCTTCTTCTTATCCTGTGTATACGGACAACACACAGACGGACAGACGGACATGGATAGCTCGACTCACGTGGTGACGCTGATCAAGAATATATATACTTTTGTATACCGGACTCGCTTCGTTCTATGCGTTACAAACGTTTGCACAAAGTGACCTTTCAGGTTTAGGGTATAATAATATCTTGTTGTAATGCTACGTCTACACAGAGAGTTAAGTTTGAGTTACCAGTACAAAGCTAAGTTTTCCCATTTAACGAGAAATAAACTCTTGCGTTACCAGTACAAAAATGTACGATTTAACTCAACTTAACTCATTATATATTCTGAGTTTTTATGACTCAATGTAAAAAGTGCCTAAAAGTACACTACAAAATAATATAAATGTTAATATTCAGTGGTATTTTTCATGAAAGAAACTTTTTTTACATGAACTGTCAAAATAGAAAAGCTGATTCGTTAATTATACAATTTATTTTTTTAACTATATGTTGTTATTTTCTTTAAAAAATGAGTAAAAGAACTTCGAAAAAGATTTGGGCAATAGTGGGGAAAGTAGTTTTCATCCAATTATGGGCAGAGCTTTCGCATAGCAAGAAAAAACGCATGTGTACGCAGAGACACCAGCAGCATTGTCGTCAAATTTAACTCAATTCTGCTACGGTATCTCTGTGTGAACAACTTCGGTTAAGTGTTAGTTAAAATTAACTTAACTCTCTGTGTAGACATAGCATAAAGCTGTTTAAAATTTTTAGCCTAAAAGTATGCCAAGAAAATTCAGTTTTTTCTTAATGCATAACAGACAATCGTCCTAGGTTGCATCTAATACAGGGGTGCGCAAACTAATCCATACAAAGTTTTGTGGTTGTATTGCAAAGCTTTTGTTTTTCAAGTTAACACTGAACGAAAAGCACGAGTTCTTTCATTGTTACAATCACAGCATACGTTCAGTCGCTGTGCGAACTTCATGCTGAAAGGTTGCGGTCGCTTGCTATTGCGTTGACGTATTGAACACTACAAGCTTCGTTTAAAAATTTAGTAAAATTCTATGAATTAATTAAATTCCTATTATTTAAAAACAAAATATTATTACAGACAAACAGATACAATGAACAAACGCATATTGATGCGTATGAATGGGAGCTTGTCGTATTTAATAAGGCAACGCATGATCAAGCGACCGCAACCTTACAGCATGAAGTTCGCACAGCGACTGATCGTGTGCTGTGATAGCACGAATGTGAATAAATATTCAGTGTAACAGTGCGAGTCTCGACTGCAAAGCTTTTTTGGATGAAAGCTGTCGTATGCATGTGAAAGCTATCCGCCCATGGGCGGCCTTTTGCGCATGCCTGATCTAATAGCATGTCCACACAGAGAGTTTAGTTTGAGTCTTGCAGTTGAACTCAAAATAAACTCTTGAGTTTGCAGTACAATTAGAAAGCGACCACGTACGGAGTGATGAGTGACTGAGCGAGCGATTTTAAATTTTTTCCAAATGAAGAGAAATTCTTCTCAGGAAATTAAAACAAGTTCTATTGCTAAGTGATGTTAAAGTAAAAAGTTTTAAAGAGTATTCAAAACTTGTATAATAGAGACAACTTATGCCAAATTTTGATATTGTATTTTGTAGTAAGAAAAACATTCTCAAAGTTTACTCTATTTTTTCGGCCTCTTGATTGGTTAAGCCCCTGAAGGAAATAAATTTTATTATGCGTTTCATTCTTGGAATTTTATCATTTTCCATTATGAACAACTTCTATGCAAATAGATATTGTGCTGAGGGCAGCACATGCTACCTGTTTGGTATTTGATAGATACAATTGCTTTGTAGATAACCAAAGTTTGCATATTTTTTTTGTGAAAATAATGAATAAACAATACAAAAAATTTGATATCCTAACTTCCATAACTTTGTCAAAGTAAAAGGCAGCAACAAATAAACAATTACTAAAAAGTTTTTTTTTTTTCTAAATTAAAAAAAAACTTTCAACCTGATGGTACAAAATTAAGTCAAAAAAAAAAAAAAACTACGACGACATTATTAAATAAAGCCGCCGTTGAAAGATGTAAATATCTGAAATAAAGTTAGATAAAGAAACAACCTAAGCTGTGCGATAATCCATGAACACATACATAAAAAGTTGCCAATCACTTGTGTTAAAAGTAAAGAAGCTCCAACACAAAATGACATCGAAAACAATTTAGCTTAGAACGTACAAAAAAAATAAACAAAAACAAAAATACACACACAGACACACCCATATATAAAGCCACAAAACCTATGCAGCCAACAGGCAAGCAAAAGTTATTGTGAGCAAAAGCTTAAGAACAAATTTGAATACTAAGCACGCTTCATACATATATTTCAGAGACACAAATGCCTGTAACATACTTTCAGGCGCTTGATAAGCTATAGCAGAACAAATGAAAATAAACTTTGCCATGTTGAAAATGTCTTGGCAAAGCTTAAATTTGTTTAAAGCTTTGTAAGAATTGAAGTGCCAATAATATCAAACGAAACCGGGGTAAGCGATAACCTAAATAACACTCAAAGTGTTTTGGCGGGGTAAGCAAGAGACGGGTAAGTGATTGAAAAGTTTGCAAAAGCTGTGTGAGTTATGTGTGCTGAAAAATGGCTGGCAGCGTTGGAATAGCAAGAACATTACCTCACAACTGTTGAATGTTGAATTTATTTAGAGTTGGTACAACACGTAATTGAACAACTTTTCTTTCTAAAAAGCTTACAAAACGCTCAAGCTGTGTGATTTTATTTTCTTCCTTTTTTTTTTTCTTTTCAATAAACCAATTTAAGCTGCATAAGCAATTTAAAGTTTCTCCCCAAGAGCTTTAATTGAGTTATTTACTTATTGTAAGTTCTGAATGAATGCTGAAGGGGAAAGAGATTATATTAAGCATCCCTGGCAAAACATTTTTCTTTTCATTTTTATTCAAGTGCTGCACGCCTTCATTGAAATTTTCAATTGACTTTTGATAAAATGTTGGTTGGATTTTAAGACATAAATAAGCTTCAGTGGGTGTGGATATTTTGCCATATAGCAACAACTAAATGAGAAGTTTCAGCAAATTTCTTGTAGGTATATATTTTATGACCAATTTATTTGTAGACAGAAGTTAACTTGTGATTTATTATCACAAACATTTGATGAAGGCAATTTGCGTCAGGTAGAAATAATTCTACTCGCTGCCATTAGCAGCAGATTTTATTGCCTTTGTTGGCAGGAGGCTGAACAAAAAAAACCAATATTACTACAATCCAAAAACTTTCAATGAAATTCAAATTAAGTTATGATTTGTGGAGATTTTATTTAATACTTAAGTTGTCTTTAGTTGTTTGACTGCTTGGGAACGTAGGAGTCTTCCAAGAATTGATGAATTTGATAAAATTTTGGGATAAGCAATTCAAAAATGTTAAGCTTTGATGTTTTAGTTTTTTTTTTAAACCATCTTAGACTAATCAGAACACAGAACTTTTATTCAACAACATTTGCATAAAATAAGTTTAATAAATTTAATAAATATAAATATATCTCATATGTATATATATATATTTGGGAAAAATATACCACAAATTTTCATAAAGAAAAAGTTAAATGAGAGGTTGAAGTGTTCATGTTCACATACAAGTATTTGTAGATACGTATATAAATGAATAAGTTATAACTTTTCCCATACATCAAAGGTCTAGTTCTTAAATTTTAAGATCAGTAGCGACTAGCTAACAAGGGAACTTCCAACAAGCTATTGTATGATACATTTTTGCTCCCTCTTAGGTTGCGCTTGTAGTGAATGCAATTCAGATAGGCAGGCAGGCAGGCAGGCAGGCTGAAATCTGTGTATCTATCTCGCTTGTTCACATTGCCTGTCTGCCTGCCTGTCTGACTCGGCGTTCACTATAAATGCAACCTAAGGCGCTTGTGCGCTGCGAAACCTCTTCGAAGCTTATTTAAAGCACTTAAGAGGTTCGCTCTCGAATAAAACAGTTCTGCTAAGAAGCTTATTGGATTCTTAGCAGGATTTTTTCACACATGAACAACCTTGCTCTACAAAGCAATGTAGAACTGCTTGGAAGCTTACTGGAGCTTTATCAAAATCTTTACGAAGCACACTAACGAGCATTCCCTTACAAATGTATAGCCTCGCTCTCACAAGTAATATAGTAGCTGCTTGGAAGTTTACTGGTTCTTCTTTTAACACGTAACAAAGCACGCTAACGAGAAATCACGCACACATAAATAGTTTCGCTTTAACAAAATATTGACTTCTTGGAATTTTACTGGTGCTTCGTCACAAGCTTTACGAAACACGCTAACGAAGTAAAAAATATTAGAACAAAATAAGATTTGAAGAAATTTGTAATACTTCGCAAACATATTTGCATAAAATTCATATAAGTTTTGTTATAATTTTTCTTTTTTGTTTTTAAGAACACTGAAAAAAGATGCAATGAATATAAATAATTTTATTTAAAATTAAATTGTATTGAGATCAGTGGGATATGTACACAGACGCCGAACTTTGATTAAATATGATATTCACTAGCATATTTGTTAAATATTCATTGAAGTAATGAAATCTATGAAATCATTCCGAAGGAAATTCTCACAAAGCAAGCGTTTCAAGTTTCTTAAATTCCTTCGAAGTATCATAGAAAGAGATCAATAGTCTCGCTCACATATTCAGGGTGCGCCATGTCTGAGCATCAAATCACAAATAAGTTTGAAAGAGCTTAAATCGAAGGACGCAAAACAAGCTTGCTCACAACAATTTTAAATTTGAGTTCAGAAGTTCCTTTGAAGTATCATAAAGAGAGAATAATGCTTTTTCCTACAAGTTCAGAGAGGCGCTCATATGAGATAAGAATCAAAAGTACTAACGAGTCTGATGGCATTTTAAATAAGTTGGATGCATGACAGATTTTGCTTTATTTTTCATAGCCATAACTGTCAAAATCGGTTTTTTTTCTCTATTGTATGCATAATCTATTTAATTAGTCATGTTTTATTCCTTCGGACAACACATGTTTCATTTTTGTTAAAATTTTTGTAAATTGTTATTGTTAAGTTCTGATTCTGACTACTTGAGGAGTTGTTGACAATACTTCGTGTTGAGTTGCCTTTTCAACTTTAAGCATGGAACCCACTTAGGTGACTTGAAATATTTGGAAAATATTTGACTAATTTAAAAGTAAGATATGTAAATAAGAAATCCTGAATTTGATGAAAATCGGATGAGCCTCTCTCTACTGAAATAATCAAAGAAATTCTGGACAACCAAACCGCTCCATGGGATTTCTTCGATGCAAAAAAAAATTAATACAGATATAGTTTTTAAGAGTCCATCAAGCTTTTGATTCGGTGTCCCGTGAAATCTAAATTTCGATCCAGCTTACGCTATAATAACATTAAATAGTTTTTATATATAAGCTCGACATTTGATAAAATCCTCCACAAAAAATGTTCAAAATATTCAGAGAGCACAACTCTTCATAATTTTCAGTTAAAAAAATTACAAAACTTATATTTTTTTTATACTGTGAGAACCACGATGAATTAGTGTGCAAAAGCTTTAATCAAAGTACGCAACACAAGCCAGCTCACATAATTTCAAAACTTGTCTTCACGTGAACCTTCAAAGTATAATCGAGGGAGAAAATATCTAACCTGTATTCACAAGTTTCTAAGAAGTCATATCGAGGTGGAGGCCACTAGAACTCTAAAAAATGGAACATGTATGAAGTTCTATTGTCAGTAAGGATGTGACTGTCACCATCACCATCACTATCACTATCACTATCACTATCACTATCACTATCACTATCACTATCACTATCACTATCACTATCACTATCACTATCACTATCACTATCACTATCACTATCACTATCACTATCACTATCACTATCACTATCACTATCACTATCACTATCACTATCACTATCACTATCACTATCACTATCACTATCACTATCACTATCACTATCACTATCACTATCACTATCACTATCACTATCACTATCACTATCACTATCACTATCACTATCACTATCACTATCACTATCACTATCACTATCACTATCACTATCACTATCACTATCACTATCACTATCACTATCACTATCACTATCACTATCACTATCACTATCACTATCACTATCACTATCACTATCACTATCACTATCACTATCACTATCACTATCACTATCACTATCACTATCACTATCACTATCACTATCACTATCACTATCACTATCACTATCACTATCACTATCACTATCACTATCACTATCACTATCACTATCACTATCACTATCACTATCACTATCACTATCACTATCACTATCACTATCACTATCACTATCACTATCACTATCACTATCACTATCACTATCACTATCACTATCACTATCACTATCACTATCACTATCACTATCACTATCACTATCACTATCACTATCACTATCACTATCACTATCACTATCACTATCACTATCACTATCACTATCACTATCACTATCACTATCACTATCACTATCACTATCACTCTCACTATCACTATCACTATCACTATCACTATCACTATCACTATCACTATCACTATCACTATCACTATCACTATCACTATCACTATTACTATCACTATCACTTTTTGTACTTGTACATACAATATCCTGAACCCGAACATAAATTCTCGAGGTTCTTTTTGTACATGGGTTTGTGTATGATTATATTCAAGCCATGTATGATTACTTGGAGCTTATGTACACATACACATGATCAGTGAGAGCAAAACCCATGTAGGTTGCTTATTAACGTATATTTTACTTATATTTTCAGTGTACTATATTTTTTGCAATTGCTATGAGATATTCAAATTAAGGACTTAGCAGACTTCGTGGTCTAATCCTGCTATGCTCTGAACATGTTTATTTCTCGGTAACGATATGGATATTAAAAGTTGCAAGGTGTGGACAATTTAATAACTGTTAAAGACCACTTACTTTCTTTCTACGATACGCAACTTTTGACATGGTTTCATGTAGTTCTATAAAAGATTTGATTAAAAGATATTTTAATTTATTCAATTGGAAAAAATACATTTTCTTTGAGTATAAAATATCTTTAACGTTTTGAAAACTGAAGTGCACTTCAAGGTTAAATGATTCCTAGTTTTTTTTTGTTTTTATTTTTCACAAAAGAAACAGCAGTTTTAATCAAACATGACTTTTATAGTCTAAAACTAATATAGTCTTAGCTATCTAACATGTATGCTTCTATATAATAAGACTAAAAGTGCTTGCATGCTTCATTTAATGACAACAACTTATTTAAGCCGAATCGTTGCCAATAATAGCCTCTTAGCTATTTCACCTCCTTTCTGAAGAATTATATAAGTAAGCGAACTAAAGCAGCTCTTATTATTTGATGAGTCATTCAGGGACAAAGAAGCTGAACATATTTACGCTTAATCATTGCCAAATTCATTAAATAATCATTTGTATTAATGCAAAAATAAGCAAGTCATTCACATATGCCCACTTCTGGGCATAGTTTTATTTTACCAACATAAAAAAATAGATAATATAAAGAGCTTTTGTTAATAGATTAATGCTAGAAGAAGTTAGTACGATTTTTTTCATCCTTTATATAAACTTATTCTGGCGTTAAATAATTAATATTTAAATTTCAGTGGAAATTAGAACGCATATAAATTGTCGACCTCTTTCTTACTTTTCCATACAACAGCATTTCTCCATAACATTATGCATTCATGTAGCACCCTTTAGTTCACCTCTGCTGTAATAAGTACCTTAATTATATTATTTATGAAGTTCTATCTATCAATATGTATTCAATGAATGCTACATAATCAAGCTTTGTCAACTGTTGAATGAATAAATTTCCCCGAAGATTTCCTTGCGGTAACAATAAAAGCTCGATTGACTTGAATGGCTTTCTATGCTGATGCGTAGTGCTTTTGTTAGTTTTTTTTTTTTTATTATTTTTGCACCTGTCAGCTCTTTTGCTGTTGAGCAGCAAGTGAAAATTTCTAGGATTTCATAAATATTAAATTACTGAGTAAACAATTCAATTACCCTTCAATGCGTTGGTAGATAATAATAGAAGTATAACAAAAGCTAACTAGATAAAATTACAGAAGGTGTGAATTTGTTGCTTGAACTGAAGCAATTATATAACAATCAGTTGTGTATTGTTGTGATTTATGTTGCCTCTTATGGGTCATAAAAACAAGCTATGAATAGATCAATAAATTCCAAAAATATATCTATTTTTGTTTTGCAATTTGAACTTGATGCAAACATTTAATTTGATTTGTTTTTTTTTTGTTTTTTAAATCTATTTTATTTTTTGGTTTCTTGCGTTTAAATTCTTCTATCAGCTTTTGAGTTTTTTTTTATAATTTTATGAAAACTTATTGGAATTGATCTATTTTTGTTATTCAGCAATGTTTGAGTTGAGTGTTTTCCGCTTGAACAAATAATAGCAGCATCAATAAAACGTGCCTTCTTTGTAAATAGTTGGTAACACGTTTGAGTCTGTTATTGATTTTTTGTTTTGCGAGCTTTTTTTTTTGCACTGTTTGTTGTAGGTGGCCCATTAAGCTGCTGTAGGTTTTGTGACATTTTGGTAATACCAAGTTCAGTGTGTCAATCGAGTTAGCTTGAAGTTGGTCAGCTGACAGAAATTTTTTATTATGACACGTGCTGGTTATGTAATTGTTGTCAGTTTTGTAAAAAAAACAAGTGAAAACAAATAAATTAATTGAATTTTGAGGGTGATCAATCACATTAGTTAGAAGCTTAATATTTCAGCGAACTCAGAATCTAAGCTTAACTGATCATTGGAAACTATTTATGTTTTAACCCTAGAATACTAACGTTATTTTTTGTACGTTAACACTAATCATTAGTCGAAACGACTAACATATATATAAATAACCGATTTTTCCGAAATTTGAACTATGAACTATGAACATACCTTATAAAGGTTGATATTTGGTTTATTTTGAATATAAATCAAACAAAAAATTTAAGGTTTTAGAAAAGAATTCATTAAAAAAATACATTTATTAAAACTACTTTTAAGATAAATCTTTTCAGATCAGTAAATGATGTTAGTCGAATCGTCTAACATTAGCGTTCCAGGGTTAAGTTCATACTAATTGTTATTTTACATGTGTTTCAAAGTCTTTAAGCCAAAATTGAACAAATAAATCTGAAACTAACAAAACCATATGTTTTGTTAGTTCATAACATAAAACTTAGTTCTTTAAGCCAAAATTGAACAAATAAATCTGAAACTAACAAAACCATATGTTTTGTTAGTTCATACCATAAAATTCAGTTCCTGAAAAAGGAGGATTCTCAGGCAGTCTACAAAAAAATACGGTTATTTTATTTGAAATTCGAGACTATATTGAATTTTTTTAAGGTTCAAGAATATTCCAGAAAAACTCGATTGTGTATTTTTAAAATTTAAATTTTTTTAAATGTCCTACATTTGGGTTTGTTTTTAACATTTAATTAGTTGCGATGTACAATTAACAGCAACAAAATCGATTGCCGGAAAAAATACAACAAATTGTTACATGTTTTAATATAAAGAGGAGCAATCTTTTTGTTAGAAGGCGAAGCAACTTTATCAAAAAGAAATTATTAAGAGCTGGCATCACTGCCATCCAGGAGATGCGGTGGAAAAGACAAGGCTACTCAAAGACAGCAGACTGCGATATCTACTACAGCTGCCATGCGGAGAAGCGCGAATTTGGATGAGGATTCGTCTTAAGTCGGAAACTACGCCATCTTGTTTCCTGGTTCACAAATGTGAACGAAATGCTGGCGACAATTCGCATCGAGGCGAAATTAGCCTAATAAGCCTAATTTGCGCACAAGCCCTGACGGAGGTAAGGGACGATGCTGTCAAGAACACCTTCTACGCGAGCCTAGAGAACATAAATGATCGCTGCCCGGCCCATAACGTTAAAATAGTACTTCGAACATGTTTCGGCGTGAAACATGGTAGTAAGTTGCACCAGTTTCGAACATCTCGATATCCAAAAGCCAACCTGGCTGTCCCCGGATCAAAAAACGCGAAACCAAATTGATCATGTTGTGATCGACGGAAAGCATGCTTCAAGTGTACTGGATGTGCACACATTTCGGGGGGTCAATTGCTTCATTGACAACATAAATCATCTTTTCAATATGCACGTTCCCCTGCGTACGCGTCAACGGAACCCCACTGCTTTAAACTGGAGTTGGCACAAGAAGGCCAGGAACGAGCCACATCCGCTGTCAGGCTGTCCAAGTCGAAATTATTTATGTCCAAACTAAACCCTGCGCTACCATCCAAACAGTTGTGGACAAATTTAAAAGAGATCGGTATATGTAATATGGATTCCGCAGCTTGTAATCTAGATCCCAATCAATTGAATGATTATTTTGTAGCGAAAATTCTACCAGCAAGTTAACCCAAGGTTTCAAGCCCGTAGCATCCACTTGTAGAGATCAGAATGGTGATCTGGTTACAGATACGCAGTGCGCATTGAGATTATGGAGACAGCATTTTTCCAATCTGCTTGCTGGCGACGATACCAAATATTCCGACCTTGGAGAATGCAGTCCAACACCACCAATCGACGATGATGGATTGAAAATTCCACCACCTAGCCATGACAAGGTTAAAGTTGATATCCAGCGACTCAAAAACAACAAAGCCACAGGAGCTGACGGCCTGGCTGCTGAATTGATAAGGTGCATACATCAACTCATCAGCAAAAAATATAGCTTGCGGAAAGCATGCCTGACGATTGGAATCTCTGTGGGCAAGTTCGATGGACGTGAGTCCAAAGAACACGTCTGTTGAGAGTTGATTTTGACAGTTCATGACTCCTCCCCAAAGGTCAAGTAAAATAAGACCGAAAAGTAGGTGTCTACTATAAACACACGACTCTGTGCTTTGTCATATACTAAAGAAAAATACCCGACAATCTGCGGGGTATCAGTCTTATTACCATCGCATACAAGGTTCCTTCAAGCGTATTGTGTGAAAGATTGAAGCCGCATACCAAAACACTGATTGGACCTAATCAGTGTGGCTTTCGTCCTGGCAAGTCCACCATAGACCAGATTTTTACACTACGCCAAATCCTGGAGAAAACCCACGAAAACCAAATTGACACCCATCATCTCTTTGTTGACTACAAAGCTGCGTTCTATAGCCCGATTCGGGATTGCCTGTACGTAGCAATGTTGTCGCATTTCGAAAATCTGCTTCACAGATTCAGCTATGTGCTTCGGGGCTCCTGCATTGCTGGGTTTGGGTTGAGAAAAGAATAATTTATTTACGATTTTCTTTTAGTAACAATATTAGTTGATACTAAGAAATGTTTAATTTCTCAACTTTCCGTGCTCTAACTGTAGGATGGTATCACCGTGCAGAATAGTCTCGTTGTCGTTTATTAATATGTTGCTCAAAAGTAGCAAAAATCGGATTCCGTTGAGTTTTCTGCGGCTGCTCTTGACTCTCCATGTCGTGACATAAGAAACCTTAATTCCACGAGTGACCAAACGCACCTAATTTCGCGATACTGAAAACGAACAGTACTGGATCGTAAATTGCGATCAAAATGTCAAATTCCTAGGTTCATTCACAATGAGAGTCGGCCATTGTGGGCTGCAAGTGTGGAGTGGTGCCACACTAACACTCATACAGATGCCGCCAAAATATGTTTTATTTGGTGGGTAGGAAGGTTTTTATTTAAATCTACTGCAAAATACACCTGAAAAATCCATTGAAGGTTTTTAAAAATAGGTGTGCGTAGAGCCGTCCCGTTGAAATACCGGTTTTATTAAAAATTGCGTCTGTGTGGAAAAAATATGGCGGCGTTTGTATTTCCATGGTGTGGAACCTGAGTTCTGCCAGTCTTGGTGTTGGTGTAGAGTTCAGTTCGTTCTGAACGTTCTAAGAGAAAGAAGCAAAAAAAAAAATAAAGTGAAAAAGTACCAAGTGATATGTGAGAATCGAGCCTAGGCATTTGACCAGACTCCGTGAATAAAAAAAATAAAAAGAGAAGTGAAAATTGTGTGAGCCGTGGGACCAACTAAAGCCGTGGGATTACGGAGCTGCAGTTATTGAGCAGTGAGACGGAGCAGCGCATCGACTCGGATCCAGAGAAACGGTATTTTTTTAGTTTTGAAAAAAATTAAAATTTGATGAATTTATAAGCTCTTCTTAAACTAAATAAAAATTTCATTTCTGTTTTAAAGGTTGGGAACCCCCTGAAGTGAAATCACAATTTTGAAAAGTGGTTTGCACATCTATAGCCTAAACCTGATTAAGTGACATCTGAATCGATAAAATCGGTCTATTGGTCTGGGAGGAGTTGAAGTCACAAAAAAAAACCTTAGCCTATCTTAATATATAAAAGGCAAGCGTCCTGCTCCGTGCTCTATATCGTAAAACATGTTCAGCCTGTTCAGCCAAATTATCTATTTGAAATATTTGTACGTACTGTACTTTTTAAAACCTGTTCATCCTGGACCAGAACCTGTTGTAAAATTATCTATTTGAAATCTTTGTACGTACTGTACTTTTTAGAACCTGTTCAGTCTGGACCAGCACCTATTCTTAAATTATGTATTGGAAATCTTTGTACTTGAAGACTATCGTCATTTTCCTCAACTACTAAACATCAAACATCATGTCTTGCTATTACAGTACTTCTTAATTAACAGAACCAGAACCTATTCGGTCTGCATAAACTGAACAGCAATTATTACATTCAGTGACGTTGGTGTCAATTGGAATTGCTAGAATTAAATCACAATGGTCTTGATCGATCTTCTGATCCAAGTTTTAGCGATTGGCTACTCAAGTTAGGAAATGGAGATGAAGACATCATAGAAATTCTCGATCATTTTGTTTGTAAAGGTTCGCTTATTAACCCTTTCAATGGCTTGCCTAGAATAATCGTGGACAATTTTTTTGAGCTTATATTCCCATCATTTAACCAATAAAAAGATTAAAAAACATCCCTCTGATTTTTACATGACCTGCTTTGCTTTTGGCAGGCTGTCTAATATAATGGACAAAACCATGATAACGTTGTATTATAATATTTTAGTTCAACTAAAACAATCGGAGACAAATGCAAATGCGTTATTTATGCAATTGTTATTATAAAAAAAATTATACTTTGCACACCAATCACAATAATCACTTCTTTTTTGCAAAATTTATTAACACGCGATATAAAAAAATTGAAGGCTTCTGTTGGGCATAAAATCGAAAATCTAACTAAGTTAAACGTTATATATCTCCCTAAAATTATTTTTGTCATGTTAGCACAACTTCATTTCATAGTACCAACCTATTTGATTTTAGAAAAGACGTTGGAAAATAAAAAAAAATTTTTTTTCTGAAGTAACCAATATAATGGACAAATCCATTGAAAGGGTTTAATAGATTTCTGGCGATACTTTGAGTCCGAATAACATCAACCGTTATTCCAAAATTGCTATCCTGTGCCCAAAAAATTCCGCTGTGAACGAAGTCAACGAGCAAGTTCTAAATATTTTAGTTGGTGACACAGTGAGAGATCTGAGCACGGATTAAATTGAAGACAGTGATAATAACGATAAACAAAACTACCCTGCTGAGTTTTTGAATGAATTTTATCCTTCAGGAATGCCAATGCATAAGTTAAACCTCAAAATTGGAAGTATTATAATACTTCTTCGAAATTTCAATACCAAAAGAGATATCTGTAATGGAAGGTGGTTAGTTTTGAAAAACCTAAAAACTTAATTAATCATCGCACAAGTATTGACAGGTGCACTAGCGAACATGAAATAGTTTTCATACCTACAATTGATTTGGCCCCGACAAACACAGATTTGCATTTCACTCTCCGGAGGCGACAATTTCCAATTAAACTGACATTTTCAATGACCATAAATAAATTGCAAGGTTAAATATTGCAAAAAGTAGGAGTTTCTCTAAAAGAACTGATATTTAGTCATGGGCAGTTTGAGCGGGCTGATGATGTAAAACTAAGCATTATAGATGGCAAGGGACAAGGTTAAAAATTCTAAGAATTTTTTACTAGAAATGTTGTATATAAAGAAGTTTTATCAAAATAATTTAATAAATATGTTTTCAAATAAAAACCTTTGTATATAAATTCAATAAATTTTTTGTCGCATTTTGTACTCTAAATGGTTCCTTCCCGTCGAAGGACGGGCTTTTACACTAGTTAATTATATAGATGTGGCTTTCAAGAAATACTTGCCATTTTGATATATTTCTGTTTTTTAAAAATTCGTGTTCGCGGCATATTTATTCGTCACGCTTGTAATAAGTGTGTTATTTATTAAAAAAAAGTAATTTCAGCTAATATCGCATTACCTACCAAAAATATCGTATATATTATTTGTGAGTTTTAATTAGTAATATTAATAAAAAAAAAAACATACATATGAGGCTAGTGAGGAAATTATGAGATAAGGGAGATAAGGGGGCGATCTTCACATGGCAACGTGTCTGACTGCCTCAACTTGGCGAGGCCAGCATTATCCATGTCGAAATCGTCTCAAGTCGACTCAAACCTCCGCGTGGTGTCTCCTGGAAACGTCAAAAAACTATCATACCGATATACTTTGGCGGCGAATCTGAGCGGCGGGCTTCCTTTGGTCATCAAGCAAAGGTTGTGCGTTGGGTTTGAAGCCCACCATGTAATAAAAATATTTCAATGAAAAGTTTAAGAATGAATAAAAGAATGATCCCCAAATCTGATGACGACTACCGCAAACGAAAAACTGATAATGATTTACGGATATGCACCTGGAATGTCCGAACCCTAAATTGGGATGGTGCCTCTATCCAACTGATTGATATCTTGGAAAGATATAATGCTGATATCACTGCAATCCAAGAAATGCGATGGAAGGGACAGGGTTGCTTACGGCAAGCATCCTGTGATATCTACTATAGCGGCCATGCGGAGAAGCACGAGTTTGGATGCGGATTTGTATTTGGCAAGAGAATACGGCATCATGTCCTGCGATTCACTCCTGTGAACGAACGACTTGCCATAATCCGCTTCAAGGCAAAATTTTTTAACATAAGCCTAATATGTGCGCACGCTCCGACAGAAGAAAAAGATGACGAGACCAAAGAAAGTTTTAACGAGCGCCTTGAAGACGCATACGAGCGCTGCCCCCGTCATGACATAAAAATCGTGCTTGGTGACTTCAACGCCAAGGTGGGTAAGGAAAACATATTTGGTCCTACAGTCGGAAAGTTCAGCCTCTACGACAACACATCCGATAACGGAATGAGGTTGATTGACTTCGCCGCAGCACGAAACATGGTCGTTAGTAGCACTAGATTCAAGCATCTCAATATTCATAAGGCCACCTGGTTGTCCCCTGATCAAAAAACATGCAACCAAATTGATCACGTTTTGATTGACGGAAGGCACTCTTCCAGTGTACTAGACGTACGCACGATCCGTGGTGCTAACATAGACTCGGATCATTATCTTGTCGCAGCCAAGATCCGCACACGTCTGTGCGCAGCTAAGAATGCTCGCAATCCTACACAAAGAAAGCTAGACGTCGACAAGCTGCAGTCAAAACGGACGGCCGAAGCCTTCGCTACTCGACTCTCACTCCTGCTTCAAGAAAGCACTCCTCCGATCGACGATATATGCGGACAGTGGACGCACATATCCCACTCTATGCGTACGGCTGCCGAAGAGGTGATAGGCTAGCATCGCCCTCGCCGAAACCAGTGGCACGACCAGGAGTGTCGCGACGCCACTGCAGAGAAGGACGCCGCCTACAAAGCCACCCTGCAGTCGGTTGTGACGCGTGCTGTTAAGGAGCGATACCGAGAGAAGAGGAGGGAAGAGAGACGCATTTTCAGGCGAAAAAAACGAGAGGCGGAAATGCGTGAGTGCGAGAAAATTGAGATGCATGGCGACAGGAATGAGACTCGAAAATTTTTCGAAAAAATAAGACGCCTGGCCGATGGTTTTAAGACCGGAGCCTCTTCCTGCAAGGACGAAAATGGGAATCTAGTGACAGATATCCAGAGTACACTGATGTTATGGAGGGAGCACTTCTCTAGACTTTTAAATGGCGACGCTGTCAACAATCCCGCCAGTGGAGATGATATCCCGGAAACCCCAATTATGGATGACAGCGTTGAAGTTCCGCTGCCCGACTATAATGAGGTCTTAACAGCTATAGCTCGGCTTAAAAACAACAAAGCCGCAGGAGCCGATGGTCTACCGGCTGAGCTGTTTAAGACCGGTGGCGAAGCTCTGTTTAAATGCATTCACAGACTTCTATGCAGAATATGGTCGGAAGAATGCATTCCAGATGATTGGAACCTCAGTGTGCTCTGCCCAATCCACAAAAAAGGCGATCACACCATTTGCTCCAACTACCGTGGGATTAGCCTTCTTAATATCGCATATAAGGTCCTGTCGAGCGTATTGTGTGAAAGACTGAAGCCCATCGTTAACCAACTGATTGGACCTTATCAGTGTGGCTTCAGACCTGGAAAGTCCACCATCGACCAGATCTTCACGCTCCGACAAATCTTGGAAAAGACCCTCGAAAAACAAATCGATACACACCATCTTTTTGTCGATTTCAAAGCCGCCTTCGACAGTCCAATAAGGAGTCACCTATATGCCATCATGTCTGAATTTGGTATTCCTGCGAAGCTAATACGTCTTTGCAGGATGACACTGAACAACACCAGCAGTGCAGTGAAAATCGGGAAGGACCTCTCCCTTCCTTTCGATACCAAGCGAGGTTTCAGACAAGGTGATTCCTTATCGTGCGACTTTTTTAATATAGTCATGGAGAAGATCATCCGAGCTGCTGACCTGAGACGCAGCGGCACAATTTTCTATAAGAGTGTTATGCTGCTGGCGTATGCTGATGATATTGACATCATTGGTCAAAATACGCGCGAAGTCAGTGCAGCATTCTCCAGGCTAGAAAAAGAGTCGAGTCGAATGGGTCTTGCAGTGAACGCAGATAAAACGAAGTATCTTGTGTCAACAAACAAACAGTCCCATCGTCTTGGAAACCACGTCACTGTTGACAACACCTCCTTTGAGGTAGTGAAGGACTTTGTTTACCTGGGATCCAGTATTAACTCCTCCAACGATATCAGTATTGAGATTAAACGAAGGATAACTCTTGCCAACAGGTGTTACTTTGGGCTCAGTAGGCAATTGAGAAGCAGAGCTCTCTCTCGACGAACAAAACTGACGCTCTATAAGTCAATAATCATGCCCGTCCTACTATACGCATCACAAACCTGGACGTTGAGCAGCTCTGATGAAAGGACTTTGGGAGCGTTCGAGAGAAAAATCCTTCGCAAGATCTATGGTCCAATCTGCGTCAATGGCGAGTACCGAATACGATGGAACCATGAGCTGTATGAGCTATATGCCGACATCGATATAGTCAAGCGTATTAAAATTGAGCGGCTTCGCTGGCTAGGTCATGTCGAGAGAATGAACGACGAAGCTCCAGCGAAAAAGATATTGGATTCGGTACCCAGCGGTGGCCAACGCAGACGAGGAAGACCGCATCTCCGTTGGAAAGACCAGGCATTGGATAACCTGACAACGCTTGGAGTTTCCAACTGGCGCCAGCAAGCGCACGACAAAAGAGGCTGGCGAAAATTCTTAGACCAGGCCAAAACCGACCAACGGTTGTAAGCGCCATCTAAGTAAGTAAGTAAGAGGAAATTATGAGATATTATCATTACCCCACCCGTACTACGTATGTGATTATTTACTTCATAACGAAGTTTTTTAAGCCCATAAGGAGGAGTGGCAGAATAAATATTCTTCAATTAGAATAAATTTCACATTTTCGAAGAAATATTTCTTCACTTCTAGGAAATGGAAATATTTGAATGTCTCTTATTATGATAAATACTAGTTCTTTCCTGTCAAAAATGACGGGCCCGTTTCCACTTATTCGATTTTCAATTATTCAAATAATAATTTTTAGTTCTAAATACTTTCTCATTTTTAGTTCCAAAATACATCAAAGTAAAAACGGAAACCATAGTAGGTAAGACGAAATATGTTTAAAAATGTTTTGAAAAACTGAAACTTTAAAAATGAAAAAAAAATTAAAAAAATTTTTGAAGTTTCAATAAATCACAAAACAGAAAATGCCTAAAAATATGCTATGAAATTTTTCAAAAAAATTAAGCGTTCCGCACTCAGATTTTACGGAATTATCTTAAAGTAATAATAATAATAATAATTTTTCTCGTACAATTCTCACTTATAGTGAAAAATTTATTGAAAATGAAAAAAATGTTCCTATAGTTTTTGTAAAAAACTCACTATGAGAAGTATTTTCTTCAATTAAAAAAAATGTTTTCTCAAAAATAAAAAGTCTTTTTTTCCAAAAACGATATACATATTTATATATATTTCTCTTTTTGATAGAAGCTTTTTATCATTTTTAGAGAAATTTTAGCATCGCATTTAGAGAAAGGCTTTCTCCGGAGCAAAGTGTATACCAGTTTTCTCTAAATATGATGCGTTTTTTATCATATTCCGAGAAACTTTTTTCTGAGTGCAGTTTGAAAAGTCATTTCGAGAAAAATGCGTTTTAAGTTTATCTTTGCATGCATTTAATATGCATTTTTATCCAAAAAAAAAAAATACGAATTTGAAAAAATCCTTTTGGGATCGATTCGATTTTTGAATTATCTTTGTTCAACTTCGGTTTTTGTTGATACTGTTCGGTTGTTAAACTTATTTTTTTTCGTTAGTCTTTGTTTTTTGACTTTGTTTGCCTCCGGCTTAAAACTTTGATTTTGGTCGAAAAAACTTTTAAAAGCATGGGATCTATTTCAGTAACAGATACAAATGCTTACCAAGTTTCATCACAATCGCTCCATCTGTTTTGACGTGAATGAGTCAAATATAGTTGATTGAATAAAGCGAAAGTTTTTTGAAATTTAAATAACCTCAATTCTGTTACAGGGCGAAGTTATTTCACGTACCAAAATTTAGTAAAATCAATCAAGTCATTTGAGAGTTATTGAGTCTTTACAATGCACTACTTAAAGCACCCTCTTGCGGAAGTCTTTGGAATATTATATAGCCTATGTTGTTTTGGGCGCAGTCGAATCTTCATACCAAATTTCAGTGAAATCGGTCTAGGTGCTTAGGAGTTATTAAAGAGTTCCACGCCCACATACTTCCGCCCACTTTTTTAACCTATGCTTTATCTTGGGTGCAGTTGAATCTTCAAATCAAATATCATTGTAATCGGTTTAGGCGCTTTGGAGTTTTTGTGTCTTAAAAATGCACTACTTAAAGCACCCTCTTACGGAAAAGTCTTTGTAATTTTTATCTTTTATGTTTTTTCTTGGGTGCAGTTGAACGTTCATACTA
>OY282640.1:136564855-136704855 GCA_958299015.1 Tetanocera ferruginea
TAATTTGTAATTTGTAATTTGTAATTTGTAATTTGTAATTTGTAATTTGTAATTTGTAATTTGTAATTTGTAATTTGTAATTTGTAATTTGTAATTTGTAATTTGTAATTTGTAATTTGTAATTTGTAATTTGTAATTTGTAATTTGTAATTGTAATTTGTAATTTGTAATTTGTAATTTGTAATTTGTAATTTGTAATTTGTAATTTGTAATTTGTAATTTGTAATTTGTAATTTGTAATTTGTAATTTGTAATTTGTAATTTGTAATTTGTAATTTGTAATTTGTAATTTGTAATTTGTAATTTGTAATTTGTAATTTGTAATTTGTAATTTGTAATTTGTAATTTGTAATTTGTAATTTGTAATTTGTAATTTGTAATTTGTAATTTGTAATTTGTAATTTGTAATTTGTAATTTGTAATTTGTAATTTGTAATTTGTAATTTGTAATTTGTAATTTGTAATTTGTAATTTGTAATTTGTAATTTGTAATTTGTAATTTGTAATTTGTAATTTGTAATTTGTAATTTGTAATTTGTAATTTGTAATTTGTAATTTGTAATTTGTAATTGTAATTTGTAATTTGTAATTTGTAATTTGTAATTTGTAATTTGTAATTTGTAATTTGTAATTTGTAATTTGTAATTTGTAATTTGTAATTTGTAATTTGTAATTTGTAATTTGTAATTTGTAATTTGTAATTTGTAATTTGTAATTTGTAATTTGTAATTTGTAATTTGTAATTTGTAATTTGTAATTTGTAATTTGTAATTTGTAATTTGTAATTTGTAATTTGTAATTTGTAATTTGTAATTTGTAATTTGTAATTTGTAATTTGTAATTTGTAATTTGTAATTTGTAATTTGTAATTTGTAATTTGTAATTTGTAATTTGTAATTTGTAATTTGTAATTTGTAATTTGTAATTTGTAATTTGTAATTTGTAATTTGTAATTTGTAATTTGTAATTTGTAATTTGTAATTTGTAATTTGTAATTTGTAATTTGTAATTTGTAATTTGTAATTTGTAATTTGTAATTTGTAATTTGTAATTTGTAATTTGTAATTTGTAATTTGTAATTTGTAATTTGTAATTTGTAATTTGTAATTTGTAATTTTGTAATTTGTAATTTGTAATTTGTAATTTGTAATTTGTAATTTGTAATTTGTAATTTGTAATTTGTAATTTGTAATTTGTAATTTGTAATTTGTAATTTGTAATTTGTAATTTGTAATTTGTAATTTGTAATTTGTAATTTGTAATTTGTAATTTGTAATTTGTAATTTGTAATTTGTAATTTGTAATTTGTAATTTGTAATTTGTAATTTGTAATTTGTAATTTGTAATTTGTAATTTGTAATTTGTAATTTGTAATTTGTAATTTGTAATTTGTAATTTGTAATTTGTAATTTGTAATTTGTAATTTGTAATTTGTAATTTGTAATTTGTAATTTGTAATTTGTAATTTGTAATTGTAATTTGTAATTTGTAATTTGTAATTTGTAATTTGTAATTTGTAATTTGTAATTTGTAATTTGTAATTTGTAATTTGTAATTTGTAATTTGTAATTTGTAATTTGTAATTTGTAATTTGTAATTTGTAATTTGTAATTTGTAATTTGTAATTTGTAATTTGTAATTTGTAATTTGTAATTTGTAATTTGTAATTTGTAATTTGTAATTTGTAATTTGTAATTTGTAATTTGTAATTTGTAATTTGTAATTTGTAATTTGTAATTTGTAATTTGTAATTTGTAATTTGTAATTTGTAATTTGTAATTTGTAATTTGTAATTTGTAATTTGTAATTTGTAATTTGTAATTTGTAATTTGTAATTTGTAATTTGTAATTTGTATTTGTAATTTGTAATTTGTAATTTGTAATTTGTAATTTGTAATTTGTAATTTGTAATTTGTAATTTGTAATTTGTAATTTGTAATTTGTAATTTGTAATTTGTAATTTGTAATTTGTAATTTGTAATTGTAATTTGTAATTTGTAATTTGTAATTTGTAATTTGTAATTTGTAATTTGTAATTTGTAATTTGTAATTTGTAATTTGTAATTTGTAATTTGTAATTTGTAATTTGTAATTTGTAATTTGTAATTTGTAATTTGTAATTTGTAATTTGTAATTTGTAATTTGTAATTTGTAATTTGTAATTTGTAATTGTAATTTGTAATTTGTAATTTGTAATTTGTAATTTGTAATTTGTAATTTGTAATTTGTAATTTGTAATTTGTAATTTGTAATTTGTAATTTGTAATTTGTAATTTGTAATTTGTAATTTGTAATTTGTAATTTGTAATTTGTAATTTGTAATTTGTAATTTGTAATTTGTAATTTGTAATTTGTAATTTGTAATTTGTAATTTGTAATTTGTAATTTGTAATTTGTAATTTGTAATTGTAATTTGTAATTTGTAATTTGTAATTTGTAATTTGTAATTTGTAATTTGTAATTTGTAATTTGTAATTTGTAATTTGTAATTTGTAATTTGTAATTTGTAATTTGTAATTTGTAATTTGTAATTTGTAATTTGTAATTTGTAATTTGTAATTTGTAATTTGTAATTTGTAATTTGTAATTTGTAATTTGTAATTTGTAATTTGTAATTTGTAATTTGTAATTTGTAATTTGTAATTTGTAATTTGTAATTTGTAATTTGTAATTTGTAATTTGTAATTTGTAATTTGTAATTTGTAATTTGTAATTTGTAATTTGTAATTTGTAATTTGTAATTTGTAATTTGTAATTTGTAATTTGTAATTTGTAATTTGTAATTTGTAATTTGTAATTTGTAATTTGTAATTTGTAATTTGTAATTTGTAATTTGTAATTTGTAATTTGTAATTTGTAATTTGTAATTTGTAATTTGTAATTTGTAATTTGTAATTTGTAATTTGTAATTTGTAATTTGTAATTTGTAATTTGTAATTTGTAATTTGTAATTTGTAATTTGTAATTTGTAATTTGTAATTTGTAATTTGTAATTTGTAATTTGTAATTTGTAATTTGTAATTTGTAATTTGTAATTTGTAATTTGTAATTTGTAATTTGTAATTTGTAATTTGTAATTTGTAATTTGTAATTTGTAATTTGTAATTTGTAATTTGTAATTTGTAATTTGTAATTTGTAATTTGTAATTTGTAATTTGTAATTTGTAATTTGTAATTTGTAATTTGTAATTTGTAATTTGTAATTTGTAATTTGTAATTTGTAATTTGTAATTTGTAATTTGTAATTTGTAATTGTAATTTGTAATTTGTAATTTGTAATTTGTAATTTGTAATTTGTAATTTGTAATTTGTAATTTGTAATTTGTAATTTGTAATTTGTAATTTGTAATTTGTAATTTGTAATTTGTAATTTGTAATTTGTAATTTGTAATTTGTAATTTGTAATTTGTAATTTGTAATTTGTAATTTGTAATTTGTAATTTGTAATTTGTAATTTGTAATTTGTAATTTGTAATTTGTAATTTGTAATTTGTAATTTGTAATTTGTAATTTGTAATTTGTAATTTGTAATTTGTAATTTGTAATTTGTAATTTGTAATTTGTAATTTGTAATTTGTAATTTGTAATTTGTAATTTGTAATTGTAATTTGTAATTTGTAATTTGTAATTTGTAATTTGTAATTTGTAATTTGTAATTTGTAATTTGTAATTTGTAATTTGTAATTTGTAATTTGTAATTTGTAATTTGTAATTTGTAATTTGTAATTTGTAATTTGTAATTTGTAATTTGTAATTTGTAATTTGTAATTTGTAATTTGTAATTTGTAATTTGTAATTTGTAATTTGTAATTTGTAATTTGTAATTTGTAATTTGTAATTTGTAATTTGTAATTTGTAATTTGTAATTTGTAATTTGTAATTTGTAATTTGTAATTTGTAATTTGTAATTTGTAATTTGTAATTTGTAATTTGTAATTTGTAATTTGTAATTTGTAATTTGTAATTTGTAATTTGTAATTTGTAATTTGTAATTTGTAATTTGTAATTTGTAATTTGTAATTTTTAATTTGTTATATGTTGTAAAAAATATAGGGAAATGCTGTTCATGTTGCATTGAATTTATTATTTAAAAATGTATTTTGTTTTAAGAAAAAATTTCATAAAAAGCTCTAAGCTGTCATAAGCACTTAATTTCTGCTTTCAATAAAGCAATTTAAATTAATTTGACGTCTAAAAATATGCAACAAAAAGTTTGTTACGCACTACTTGCAGCCAGTTCGCATAATTTTCTGGTTTCGCAAAGCTGATTCATGGTGATAATCGGAGAGAATTTATATAACCTCACATAAGCACACATTTTATTAAAACAAATATAAGAACAATCAACAAACACACATAGGTACATTCACACAAACACTTCAATAGCAACATCTGTGCGACTCACATAAACAGTGTGTTATCTTTATTAATAAAAAGCTATTTCAAAGTTTACCTACAGCGCTGCGAAATATGTTCAAACGCACACAAGCACACACGCATTTATGCATACAAAATTTTAAAAATAAATACACAAACTCACATTGCTTAGGACACACACACATACATCTATACTTTGAGACATTTTCATGTAGAAATTTATTTCAGTAACACAGGGTGTCACCATTTTTAACACAAAGAAAGTAACTTTTACGTTCTTTGTAGGCGCGTTTAACAAGTTATATGCGTCTAAGTGTTTCTTTATGTTTGCATGTAGCACCTAATGTGCTTGTGTGTGTTTATGTTGTGTGCTACTTACATTTGTGTGTGCTTTTTCTGCTTGTGTGTGCTTTTATTTTTAACCGACTTGTTAAAAAGAAATTTTTACTAGCTCTAAATTATTTATTTGCATGCATTCACTGCTATTTTAATTTTTTGTTTATGTTTCTATTTGCTAAATATTAAAGCATATGTTGCGGCGTCTACAATGCAGAGTTGTTTGTTTTTTGTTGTTGTGACAGTTGCTCTCTTATTTTTACAAACGGCATTAATGAATATTTATGAGTATCGCTGCCGCATATTTTAAATTCAAATAAAATCTTTTTTGGTAACTTTTGAAGCTCTTAAGAAATGTCTGCTGTGCGGAAATGAAATAAGATTAAGATAAAGTTGGCAGAAAATCAACAAAAAGAATAACAAAACAGACAGCAAAAAGCTTATTAAAAATTTCTTGACATTTTATGTTCCATCAAAAATTTAAATGAAAACAAATAGCATTAAATGAGCATGAAGAATATTTTCCCAAGAAATCCTCTGTTTTTTCGATGATGAGCTTTTGGCATAAGACTGTGAAAATGTTTTGACATATTTGCAAATGTTGTTTTTTATGCTCTAGAGCAATATTATACATTTACTAGCCCTTTACTTATTGCGACCGTATCACACGTTGTACAAGTAACATTAAAATATTTTTCATATTAAATGAAGTACATATTTTATGTTGACAGGCCAAAAAGTATGCAGTTAAAAATATTTAAAATAATTTATGTTGAAAAATTTTTAATTTTCCAAATATTTTATTTTGTTTTTATGCAATCCTTCATACATACATACATGCTAGGCTGACATTGTTGGATGACATATTTTGCTGCTTATTTATGAAAATCCTTTGAATGTTGGCTGCTGAGCTTTTGAGTCAATAGCAAAATTGATAAAAAAAAACACAAACATACATACACACACGCAGCTGAAAAACCCAATAAAATACGTTCTGGAATGCCTTTACATGTACGTGAGACAGATATAAGCTCATTCAGCAAGAGCGCGTACGTGTCCTTAATAAATATATGCAAATAAGCAATCGAACATATTTTCATTTTCATTAATTTTTGTTGTTATAAATTAAGACATTCTTGCATACAAATTATTTTTATTGATCAAATAAAATATGATTGTCGTTGAGGATGCTGCAGTAAATAAATTTTATCAAAAGCTGAACTCGTCTTTGGCTATAATCCTCTGAAATTGTTTATAACAGCTTGTTAAAAATTTAAAAAAATTGTCTTGTATCTATAAAATATATAAAAACACGCTGTTGTTTTAACTCTGCAACTCAAACACAGACTCATACACATACAAGGAGAAAAAAGTTCAAGTAGTAGATTTGCCATAGACAGCAGTTTACAGTTTAGCAATACATCAATTAATTATTTACAGGAAAAGTAATTTAATCAAATAGAATTTTGTTTTTGTTTCCATTATTTTGTTACCTGAACATTTTAGGCCCTGATGATAGATGCCGTACAACAAGGACCCGCAATGATCGCAAAATGTTGGCCCTGCGTATGTGAATGGTTCGAAATGATGAACAGTTTTTGGTGAATCCTTTTTGGTTTTTTGTTTTGTTTTTATTATTTTTTTTTATTTGCATTTAATTTGATTTGATTTGATTGGATTTGATATCAATTGTTTGTGATGATAGTTGTTGTTGTTGTTGATGTTGATTGTGTTGAACGTGGCCATAGCACGTTAGACAAACGTGAGACAACGAAAACGAATAAAAATGAAAAGAGACAAAAAAACAAACATAAATCAAATAATAATTAAGACGCACATGAGTAACATACAAATAAATGGCAGAATAATGGACAAACCGTTACAAATGTTGTTATCTTAAGCTTAAGTGTAGCTATTTTTTTAATTTTGTTTGTGTAAATATTAACATAAATCTAACTATTTATCTAAAAATATGCAGCTACGTTGATACTTATAAATATGAGCCTTATAATTTGAGCATGAATTTATTACTATGTGTATATGTGTGGATTTATATGGATCCATGTAAGTCGATTTACTAATGTTTATTTGTGTGTGTGTTTTTCTAATTTCACCTGCGCTTTATGTGTGTTTTCTGTAGCTTGAGTGAGTTTTATTGAAATTGCAAACAGCTGACCGCAAACACTTCCCTGAAGCTTGACTTTTTTACAACGTCACAGTCAAGAGATTTTGTCTCAAGCAACTTTCAATAATATATAAAAATAATGTTTCTGTCGAAACTAACAAGGTCAAAGGTATGAAAATATTAAAAATTAAAAATTAAAAATTAAAAATTAAAAATTAAAAATTAAAAATTAAGAATTAAAAATTAAAAATTAAAAATTAAAAATTAAAAATTAAAAATTAAAAATTAAAAATTAAAAATTAAAAATCAAAAATTAAAAATTAAAAATTAAAAATTAAAACTTAAAAATTAAAAATTAAAAATTAAAAATTAAAAATTAAAAATTAAAAATTAAAAATTAAAAATTAAAAATTAAAAATTAAAAATTAAAAATTAAAAATTAAAAATTAAAAATTAAAAATTAAAAATTAAAAATTAAAAATTAAAAATTAAAAATTAAAAATTAAAAATTAAAAATTAAAAATTCAAAATTAAAAATTAAAAATTAAAAATTAAAAATTAAAAATTAAAAATTAAAAATTAAAAATTAAAAATTAAAAATTAAAAATTAAAAATTAAAAATTAAAAATTAAAAATTAAAAATTAAAAATTAAAAATTAAAAATTAAAAATTAAAAATTAAAAATTAAAAATTAAAAATTAAAAATTAAAAATTAAAAATTAAAAATTAAAAATTAAAAATTAAAAATTAAAAATTAAAAATTAAAAATTAAAAATTAAAAATTAAAAATTAAAAATTAAAAATTAAAAATTAAAAATTAAAAATTAAAAATTAAAAATTAAAAATTAAAAATTAAAAATTAAAAATTAAAAATTAAAAATTAAAAATTAAAAATTAAAAATTAAAAATTAAAAATTAAAAATTAAAAATTAAAAATTAAAAATTAAAAATTAAAAATTAAAAATTAAAAATTAAAAATTAAAAATTAAAAATTAAAAATTAAAAATTAAAAATTAAAAATTAAAAATTAAAAATTAAAAATTAAAAATTAAAAATTAAAAATTAAAAATTAAAAATTAAAAATTAAAAATTAAAAATTAAAAATTAAAAATTAAAAATTAAAAATTAAAAATTAAAAATTAAAAATTAAAAATTAAAAATTAAAAATTAAAAATTAAAAATTAAAAATTAAAAATTAAAAATTAAAAATTAAAAATTAAAAATTAAAAATTAAAAATTAAAAATTAAAAATTAAAAATTAAAAATTAAAAATTAAAAATTAAAAATTAAAAATTAAAAATTAAAAATTAAAAATTAAAAATTAAAAATTAAAAATTAAAAATTAAAAATTAAAAATTAAAAATTAAAAATTAAAAATTAAAAATTAAAAATTAAAAATTAAAAATTAAAAATTAAAAATTAAAAATTAAAAATTAAAAATTAAAAATTAAAAATTAAAAATTAAAAATTAAAAATTAAAAATTAAAAATTAAAAATTAAAAATTAAAAATTAAAAATTAAAAATTAAAAATTAAAAATTAAAAATTAAAAATTAAAAATTAAAAATTAAAAATTAAAAATTAAAAATTAAAAATTAAAAATTAAAAATTAAAAATTAAAAATTAAAAATTAAAAATTAAAAATTAAAAATTAAAAATTAAAAATTAAAAATTAAAAATTAAAAATTAAAAATTAAAAATTAAAAATTAAAAATTAAAAATTAAAAATTAAAAATTAAAAATTAAAAATTAAAAATTAAAAATTAAAAATTAAAAATTAAAAATTAAAAATTAAAAATTAAAAATTAAAAATTAAAAATTAAAAATTAAAAATTAAAAATTAAAAATTAAAAATTAAAAATTAAAAATTAAAAATTAAAAATTAAAAATTAAAAATTAAAAATTAAAAATTAAAAATTAAAAATTAAAAATTAAAAATTAAAAATTAAAAATTAAAAATTAAACATTAAAAATTAAAAATTAAAAATTAAAAATTAGAAATTAAATTGTATAATACTAAATATGAATTAAAAACAAAACTGAATACTTAACAATTTAAAACTTAGACTTACAAAGTTAAAATTTACGTAAGTTTAGCTAAGTTAAGATAAGGTTATGTTACCTTAAAGTAAGTTACCCAAGTCAAGAACTTAAAGCTAAAATATCAAGTAATTGCATATATACATATGTGCATATAGCTACAAACACTCCATTCCTAGTAAGCATTTGTAATTACTTTTCACAAAGCAACAACTTGTTGCCCAAGTCACGCTAACATTCAACCAACCAAAAATTAACCAAGCAACCCAAACAGGCTACTCAACCATACCTCGAATTTCACCATTACCCATTTTATCACCTGACGTTCTACAACTACACCCTTGAGTAATTCTTCTCCCTTCTATTAACATTTCATGCGTTGCTGCTGCACTTGATTTGCTACATTTATTACGTTTTTTGTCGCTTTTACGGATGTCTATTTATGTAGTTTTCGAATTCAAACCACAAACTAAATCCATTTAGCATTTGTGTTATGTGTGATTGTGTGTTTGTGCTTGTGAGTGTTTTTGTGTGTTTTGCAGTTTGTTCGTTTTCTGTTGCGGTAAATATTTGCTCTAGCATAGTGAGCTATAAAAACAAAAAAAAAAAAATAATAAAATAGTTGTGACAGCAACAGACACGACAGCAGCAGCGCTGTTTGTGACCAACAACATGCAAACAAAAATAACACAAAACAGAAACCTACACATGAAGGACATTTTTACTCAACCATATGTGCAGCACACACGCGCACACAAACATGCAGAGCATAGTTGAAAAAGTTCAAGTATGCGTGTAGATTTAATTTATAAACTACGAAAGTTTCATGTTGCTTTTGTAACTCTTACTATTTCCGAAAAAGAAAAAAAAAAAACAACAGTTTTTGCCTGAAATTTTCTTAGAAAAACAATGCGTTGGCAATGTAAGCTGTAAGGAATTTCACAAAAATACATATGTTGTGCTTATTTGAAAGGTGTGCGGCCTGAAAGAATGCAACATTTCAATAAAACTCACTTCAAGTTTGTTTTAACATTTTTTTTTTTCTAACATTACAGTTATGTTTTTATGTACATATGTATGCTGACATTTATAACTAAATATCTTTTGTATGGACTGATGTGTATGTTTTTTTCAATGTATGGTTAAATTGAGTGTGTGTGAAAAATGTTTTAAGTTATGCGTTTTTGAAACTTTTAATGCCTCATTTAAAATTCTGCTACGACTTACGGAATCAATGCCTTTATCCTTGCCGGGACACTTGAATGTGACATATTCGTGACAGCGTTTGTGTACCACATAGGAACAAACTGTAAATGAAGCGGTAAAACGTTAACCTTTATGTTCTTCAACAAGAATTTAAGATTAAAGCCATAAAGCATGAAATTGAGACGCATACCTTGACACTGAAATCCTTGCTTTCCAAAGCCCCTGAAAGAGAAAAATAGAAGTGTTGGTTAAAGTTATTAAAGTTAAGTTTTTAAATTTCTTAAATATAATATTTATGATATGTTTTTAAAATGTTATATGTTTGGCTTATTATGAATAAAATAAAAATGTGGATGAGACCGCAATGCATGTTTGAAGTTAAATCAATTTGAGAAAAAGTTGTAACTTTGTTAATCTTGAATGTGAAGTTTTGCGATTATATATAATTCCATTTGACATATTTATGAACGAAAAGACAAAGTGTTTCTAGCACTTGTTTAAAAATTTCGATTTGTTTCAAACATATGAGCAGAACTACAGACTTGGTATATTAGTGGTATCATGTAAAAATTTTTTATGAAATTCTCTAATATGTTCAATATTAAACAAACGGTTATAATTTAAACACAATATAATATTTTTCCAACAGGCACATTAAATCATAACCGTATCAATCATAACCATATGCAAACCGGAACCCCAATCTAACTCATAATGTATCCAGCTACAGCTAAGCAGAATAATGATGACCGACTTCCACTTTGCCGACAGAACTACAGATATGGCCAATGAATCCAAAAACCAAGTTATGCTCTTGAGACGACAAAACAAACGGAAACGCAACAGCTTGCAGACAATGCTTTCAAGCTGAAATAAGATAATAATTCAATAGTGGCGAGAAAGCCTGCTCTCAAAAAGGCTTTGAGAACAGCTAAACATTCTCTCCTTTACACAAATGTAAATACAAAATTATAATGTCAATTTAAAAACACAAAATAAATTGTCCATTTCAGTTCTTCAAAGGACTTTGACCGAGATTCTTAAGATCAAATTGTGTTGTGTCGAGAACTTGATCTATGTTTTATGCCGACTCCGAACGGCTAATGTTCATATTCTCAAGAAGCCTTACATGGCAATGTGTACTCCCTGAGGTTTGCTATTATCTGCAGAAAGGTGTAGGCCGATCAGAAAAATTAATTTCACTTTGTGCCAGATGTGAGGATTAAACTTGTGCTACTCCGGTCAGTAGCGGTCAGTAGCAGTCAGTAGCGGTCAGTAGCGGCAAAAAGAGCAGAAACCATATTACACCTCAGAACAATTAAAACATGTTCTTTAAGCACCGGTAACAATTCGCATAATAAAAAGTCCGAGAAAAGCTCTCAAATTGAGCCTTTAGAATACAACTAGTCATGTCTTTCTAGAAAATTGGCTACATATATGAGTCTATTTATCTTCATTTGTTGTAAGTTCTAATTTCTTGATTTTTTTTGTATGTTTGGTGTGCTCCATGTTTATTTTGGTGAATGCCAAAATACTTGTAATAGTAATGCTACCATTTTCCAGGCAGGAAAAGTCAACAAGATTGAAATTGTTGGAGAATTACATCCAAAATATTCCTCAAAATCTGCAAAAAATATTTTTCATACAAGTAGCGTTACATCGTTGCAGAATGGCTTTGCAGTACCTGGATCTTATTGCTGTAGAGAACATATGAAAGGGTTCCAAAGCGTCAAATTGAGGTATAAAAAAATGTCTAGCAGAGATGTTATGAGTTCAAAAAAACTAAGGTAGAAACAGCAAAATATTAACTATCCACTAAAGAGCTGCATGAATACACTCTAAGCATATACACTCTAAACTGTATATGGAACCACGTATCCTAAGATTCTTATCAAAATTATCTACACTTCTATAACTTCTATAACTTACCTTCTTCCCGCACGACAGCAGCGCTGTTGGTTTTTTGCAAAAACAAAATATATTGAAAGAATGTTCAAAGAGTAAGCGTGAAGAAAAATTTAATTTTTATATGCTAAGCATAGCATTGGAAAAAAACCGTTACTTTAAGTTGGAATGCATTTATTTTTGCCTGCTGTCAAGCTTATCAAAACTATAAGGCACATATTAAAAAGTGCAGCAACTGTGAGCGGATTCTGGTAATTTGTTAATAGAAAACTTAATATTAAGCATTTTTCAATATAATGCCACGTTCGACGCAATTGACAGAAGAAGAAAAAGTGTCAATTAAGGCCTATTCAATTTCGGGCATGAATGTGAGCCAAATTTCAAGACAAATTGGTAGGAGTGGCACCGTTATTACAAATTTTTTTAAAAATCCTGAAATTTATGGGAAAATACGCAGTTCTGGAAGAAAACCAATGCTTTCATCACGTGATAAAAGGTCAATTGTGAAAAAAAGCAAGCAATTCCTTTTTATCATTAACTTGCTGCTTCTTGCAATAAAAAAGTGTCGCCAATGACTGTTTGGCGTACTTTAAAGGCATCACCAAATATTGTTCGAGGTGTTATTTAAAATAATTCTCCACCTGAAAAAACATCACAAAGCTACACGCATTCTTTTTGCACAAAATAGCTTTGAAACATGCTGGGACTCGGTAAGGAATTTCTACTTCACAACACTTGCATTAAGATTATTCCGGCTTTTCTAAATAGGTTTTTTTTCCGCTGAGAAGAAATTTAATGGACCAGATTGGATGGACCAGATGGATTTCGCCATTATTGGCGCGATCTGAGAAAGGAACCCCTTATATTCTCTAAGAGAAACTTTGGCGGCGGCTCAGTAATGGTCTGGGGTGCATTTAACAAAAGTGGTGTGCTTGAATTGCAATTCACGAGCTCAAGAATGAATAGTGCAGCTTACATTGATGTGCTTGCAAAAAAACCTACTCCCTTTCTTGCTTGAAAATAGAGAAAAATCTTTTATTTTTATGCAGGACAACGCACGCATTCATACAAGTCACAGGACAATGGCTTTTTTACAAGACTGCTCCGTTGAAATTATGGATTGGCCTGCAAATTAAATTTTTTACTTTATATTTAAGTAAAAAAAAATCTTTATTAATATTTTTCACCTAACATTTAACTTATATAACTTATAATTTTAACTTCACAATTAAGATACTTAAATACTGATATACTTGACAACTGCGATATGACTATCCAACTGAGATACTTCTTTAATTTAACTCCGTTATTTATACTCTTAATTCTATGCTTGTTCTTGATTATTTTAGTTGGACTTTGTTCATCAAAAATCATACGATTGTGATATATGATTCTTTTCTGAATCATACGATTTTATTATTTAGAAAATGCATTTGATTCTTTCTTTATTTAGAATGCATTAAAGAAGAAACCATCTGTTATTTAATTAATGCTTATTTGTGTGAATGTTTGAATTAAGTTAATTTTGTTTATATTAGTCATAAGAAAAGTGAGAAAGCGGTGACGTTAACATGCATGCTCGCCTTACTTAAGCCCCATAGAAAATATTTGGGGGGTTTTAGCACGGCAAGTTTATTCAGATAATAATAAATATGAAAATGTTTCCACTCTTAAAAGGGCAATTTTAAGCGAATGGAACAAACTCGAACCAAATTTTTTTATTAACCTAACAAATTCGATGATAAAACGCATTTTTGATGTTGGAACAAGCTGAGGTGGTTATAGTGGCTACTAATTTTCATAAATTTAAAGAATAAATACATTGAAATCGCTTTTGTTTTGCTTTAAAAGTAAAATAAGGAAGATGTCTTATAATTTTTATAATGTTGCCAGTAGGCAAAAATGTGAGTATTTCAAATAAAAATAACAGATATTTTCCAATTCTGTGCAGCTTTTTCGAGGGTGAAAGGTAACTTGTAGAAGTGTCTTATAATTTTCATAAGCATCTTATTTACTTGTATTCTATTTACTCCATTTGTTCACAACAATGAATATTGAATGAATTCAAAACAATACTCAATACAATACTTTTAAAAAGTAGTTGCTCGACATTCAATATTAAATATTCAACATTCAACATTCTTTTGATTTTTCTATTCATTTGTAATCAATCAAGTTTTTAACAAACTGCATTCATTCATTAAAAAAAAAAAACGAAGTAAAAAATAGACTAAAGACAAAATACTAAGATATAATTAAGAAATTAAAAAAAAATACTTACAGAACACCTACAACACTAAGCAAAACAAAAAAATTTTGAGGAAAACAATTTGAGGAATGCATAACAGATAAATTTGTTTAAAAATTTAAAGTTTTGAAATAAATTCAAACTCGATGAATTCATAAGCTTTTCTCAAACTTAATTTCAAATCGATTAAATAGCGGAATATTGTACAAACATTTTATTTCTGTTTTAAAAGGTTGCGAACACCTTGAAGCGAAATCATAATTTTTAAAAGTGGTTTGCACATCTATAGCCTAAACCTAATTTAATGCCGTCTGAATAGATAAAATCGGTCCATTGCACTTTTAGAAATTTTACCCTATATTGTGGCCAAAATTCGAAAAGTTGAAGTATCATCTTAAAACTTGATCCATCACTTAAGTAAGAAGTATTAAGCTTGCCTAACAAAAATATACTTGCCACGCCCACTTTTTTATAGGTGGGAGGTATAGAGTTGAATTATCAGCTTGAATTTTGATCCAGCACATGGGCTCGAATTAGTAAGCTACCAATACAAAAATTGACTTGCCACGCCCACTATTTCTACAGGTAGGTGGTAAAAAGATCAATAAATGTTGTAATTTTTAGGTTAGAAAAATTATTTATTTTTAATAACGCTCAAAATCGCAATATGAGATGTTGTGGCAATAACACATAAATGATTGCTCTTAAGATGTAGGATGGGTTTTTCTTGAACTCTCTTGAACTTTTTTTTTAAACAATTACTTAAGTTTTCTTTTAAAAGTACACATTTTCTCGTAAAGGTCACTTATAATAAATTCACTCTCTATCAGAAACATTCAATATAATAGGAATTTTTAATTAAAATATTTTTAAACAAACCATCTTTTGTTTTTACCATTTTTTAGTTATCTTAAGTTGCTGTTAGATTTTGAGGTACATCCATCTGAACACGATATAAAAAACTACATAGCCATTTAAGAAACAACTTTGTAAAAAAACATGTTTACAAATTTTCGAAGTTAAACCTGTAAAGCGTATATAAATAGGTCTTACAAATCTAACAATTTATTAGTCTTAAAAATTTAACCAACGACCGCGAAACCGAAATATATTGGCAGATGGTTATTTTGCATAAAAACATAATATATTCTCTGAAAAAATTTAAACACGGAAATAGAAACATGATGTACATCAATCATGTACATTCGACATGATTGTTCACGCAATGTACATATGTAAGCGATATTCAAACTAAAAACAAATAAGAAAACTCTAAAGTCGGTCCTACCTGTCTATCGACTGTTCTAAACCTCCAAAAATGTAAGGACCACACTTATTTTTTTTACACAAATTAGTTGTAATGTATCATACAGACATACAAAGTCTTGTCATGTATACTATAGCTATAACTATCTTATCTTACCTTGTATCGATCAGTTTATAGAACTAAGGAACCAAATAATGGACCTCTTGCACTCAAATAGTTCTAGAGAAGACATCTGCTTGTAATTAGAAAAAGATGTCATAATGCAATAGTTTAATTTTAAGTTTTAACATCTTGGGTTTGAATCTCCTTTAAATTCGCCTTTCTTTGATAAGGTCTCATATTCTACAAACGAGTTCATTGAAACTAGTTCATTATGACGTGTTTCTAATTCTAAGGAAAAACACTCTAAAGAAATCTGTGTCGACAAGGAATAAAAGCTAAGCTCATTATAATTTTTTCAGATTAAAAAAGCTTCCTTATCAGGGAACCCTGACTTTTGCTGTTTTGATATGATGGCCTCGCCTCAAACACTTAATTTTCACGTTACAATCATAAAAATGTCTGTACAAGTATATTTTGTTGCGAGGAATGCAATGAAAGTTATAACCATACTATTATTTTACCGAACTTAAGAACTGTTGCAGAATTTGAGACAAATAATGTCTAATTCCAATTCATTTATACTAATTTCATTATGATAGGTACATAAATACATTATTATTTCAGAATTAATTTGATCATTTGAACTTGCGATTATGTCAACTTCAACAAAATCACTCAAAATAATTACGTTTTAATAGCACGTTTCATAGAATTAGCCATTGTTGTCCAAATATTCCATGGAATCCATAACAGTTCCAATGACTCGCAATGACAAGTGACCCCAGATAATCCGATTGACCATAGAATCATTAATTTTTTTTTTTTTTTTTTTTTTTTTTTTTAAAATGTATTAATTATTTAAATTAGTTAAGCTATAGGTATCGTTGAAATCACTACACATACATCGTAAAGGGTCATGAAGGGCAAACTTTTAAGTGAATTGACTCAACTTAAAGAGCAGAAAATGTCTAGATCCTCTCCTTGGGATGTTAAATTTTAGAGATGAGAGGATATACATATTTTTCCAAATATTCTATGGAATACATAAATATGCATATGACCCTCCTGTGACCTCAGATAATCTCATTGCGTTTGCCTTGGAATCATTGAATCACGTTGAAAATTTCTTAACAAAAAAATTATTTGAAAATTCGAAACCTGATTTTACCCCCTCATATAATTTCGTTTCATTCTAACCGATTCTAAAGGAGTAAGCTCCAAAAATTTTTGTTTTTGTGGAAAATAATAAAAATATTCCGAAAAAATATCCGAAATACTCTTCATATCTAACGATTATTTTGAATATAGCCACACTTGCTTGTTTGACTGAAGTTCTCATTTTACTTGTTTAAGTATATTGCTATAATCGATTTACTCTGTATTTATTTTACATCATATTTGTTTTACTCCACATTCGTTTTACTCCATATTCGTTTTACTTCATATTCGTTTTACTCCATAATCGATTGACGCCACATTAGTTTTACTCGTTATAAATTTTCACTTCAAAACATTGTGATTCAAATTGAGAGTCAAATAAGCTTACAGATAAATAGAAAAACTGTAGCACTAACTGTAAAAGCAATGAAGCAGGGGGGAGTTTTTGGGGGTTAAAACCCCCCAAATGAATGAATATTAAATGTATAAGGCAAAACTGTTAAAAATTAAAAGGTTTGAGTAAAAATTCTTAGAGTAAAACAACTTCTTATAAACTATTAATAAAAATAAAGAAATCTTAAAACACAGGATTCAATACTCAGAGTATCTTCATAAAGAATTCGAGTCTAAAATCAAATGAAAGACAAATAAAATTTTTAAAGCAAAACGATACAAATTATGAAGTATTTTATATCAGTTGTATTATTTTAAGCTATTTTTTGTTGTGTTGATTTGATAATTATCGCTAAATATTTGTAGAAAGCACTACTTAGAAAAGTATTGCCATAAAATTAAAAAGCACTATTCAAAAACATAAAACCAACTCGAAAGTCGATTGGAAATGGTGTTTGACCACCATTCCAGGTACCGCGTTTGAATTCCGGGTAAGACATGGTCTTACTCTGTAACTTTTCTTTAATTCTTTCCTCTTTTTTCTTATTAACTGAAATTCAAAATTGATCAATGTATACGACTTTGAAAGTTGTAATGATAGTAGAGAAGTTTGAGGATGGCATAACTAACGCACCCATATCTTTTTTTCGCCAAAAACATGACAAATCGACAATGTTATAAGATTTTACAGGTATGTAAAGTAGGCCAGGCCAATTTTTATGGGTGAAAAAAAACTAAAAAATCGTAGGCGCGGAAAATATTCTACGGAATATTTGGAACAGATTTGCCCAAGAAACCTTTGGTTTAAAATTGATTGCGAGCTTCCTTTTTTTTTTTGAGAGAAAGTTTGAAATTGTGTTTTGACTCATACACATTACTGAAGTATGTATGTGAAAAATGTATACAAACATCCAAAAATCCTGTATTAGGGTTAAAATTTCCTGGTTTTCGGTAAAAAGTCTTCACTGAATGTCCTAATTTAAAAAAAATTGTATCTTATTTTAATATTTGACCAAAATTTCAAAAGTGTTATATTAAGAATCTAGTGAAAAACCGAAGTCATATAAAAAAAAATGTCTATAATTCAAATTTAAATTAAAAGCGATAAAATACAAAAAAATATAAGAAGTGAATTAATTCCTCAAGAAAAAAAAACAATATTTTACTTTTATTGTTTAACAATGATAAACAATATTAACAAAACAAAATAAAGTAAAAGTAATAAAAAGTTTTATAGAAAAAGAACAAAAAGACTCTAGCTAAACTCCATATAAAATTGAAAAGATTGTTTTAGGAAATCCTGTTTGCTTACAAGTCGTGGAGTTTTTTTTCGACTATCTGCTGTCACAACTATAAATGCGTCCATAACTGTTGATTTTTTTCAACAACTCGTCGAACACTGGCCAAAAGTTGAACATTACTTTCAGTTCCTTAAATTTGGCATGGAATTTGTAGATCAAGTTTACTTATTTTGTTATTTATTTACTAACTTTCATCAAAACAAAATATCTTCTAACAGGTGGAATTATGCAATAGATTTCACAAAATTCAAAATTAAATAATGAAACGTTAGTAAAAAATCTAGCTATCAAATGTTCTTCTGTCTTAAATTAATTTTCAAAATACTTTTTTATGTTATAATGAAATTTGAAAATTTTTATTTTCTGTTGACCCGTGAAATGTATAAATAAATGTGTACACTGAGAAAAAAAACATACTTTAAAATTAAACAAAAAATTTTAAAATAGAAATTTAACGCCTTTGCGTTTCTACAAAACAAAATTTAAAACAAGTGTGTTTAATTTTCAACAGCTTATAAACTTCTTTCTTTTTTTTAATTTTCTTTCATTATTTCTTTGAAAAAATAAACAAAAATTTGAACACAATGAAAATTTTTGAATTTTTTGAATTGGTTTGACAAATGTCGAACATATAATAAAATAAAAACTAATTAATTATTTATTAAATTATTTCAATGGAAACTTCATCGAATGGAGCTAACAGTTGGCATTCGGAGCGTCCCGGAGGTAGCTGGTTGTGATTCTGATGCTAAGAATTCGAAAAAGCTAAAAGAATGCCACCGAAAAAATATGCGTTGAAATCTTTGTTTTGAATTTTAAAATTTTTGTTTCACATTTGTTTTTCATAACAAAAACATTGTTTTAAAAACAAAAACTTTTGTTTTGAATGTAACTTAAAAAACAGTTGTGTTTAATTTTAATGAATTTGTTTCAAGATCTATTTCAAAAACAAATTCGTTAGATATGAACACAATTTCATTTAATTTTAACACATTTTTCCCTCAGTGTATATATTTTTGAAGTTTATGTTTGAAACCACTAAAATTTGTGCCTAAGTACATACAGTACTTTTGTTGTTATTTCTTCATATTTTCTAGCAAAACACAAATTCAAACATTCTTTCAAAAAACCGGCTCGAAATCGATTTAAGGCTTAGTGTTTTTTGGGAAAGGATGGTCAGAATTTTCCGCAGAATATTTTCCGCGAATTCGATTTTTTGAAAACAAAAAATAATCCGAAAATAATTTTGTTCAAAAAATCACTAAAAAATTTAGGTAAGAAATATCGCAATACTTTTTATAGGGATGGTTAGGTAATAGATTAAAATTTCTTAGACTACTAGATGTATCCTTGAAATTCTGCCATTTGACTAGAGTTACCAGACTACGAAAATCATGAATTTTCTTTTCGGCAGTGGAAAGTAGAAAATATAGAAAATAAAAAAAAGTACAACAGAAATATTTAGTTTCTTATCTTGTCTTTTCATCAACACCAACTTTGGCTCGGTCTTATTATTAATAAGAAAGTAATAGGTAATTAACTGATTTGAGTATTTTGAGTTAATTTTGCCCTCCACCACCAAAAGTAACAAACAACAAAACAAAAAGTTGGCCATTTCAGCCCTTAAAAGGACTTTGACTTAGCTTCTAATGATCAATTGTGTTGTGTATGTTATTAAATGTTTGTGCACAAATGACCGAGAACTGGACCTACATATCTTATGCCGATTCCGAACGGCTAAAGTTCATGTTCTCAAGAAGCTTTACAAGGCATTCTTACTCTCAGAGGTTTGCCATTGTCTGCAGAGAGGTGGTGATAGATCAGAAAAATTTTTTTATTGAAAAAAAATGTTGACGCGCCTGGGGATCGAACTCGGCCTCCGAGCATGCTAAGTCACACACCTAACCTGCATGCCACGGTCACCAAAAATAATCGGTACAGATTTCAATTAGCAGTTTTGTCGTTAAATACGCATTGCAATTATTTTAAAAAAATTCGAAGAGAGTAATCACTATGGGCTAATGGGTTGAAAAATACCCAATGAATATCTCAATCAAATGCGATATTCATCATTTTTGAAATGTTGATCATTTTGAATGAATTAATCATACAATCGTGTATGCGGATCTGGTTTGGCAGAAATGGGTTAATAAAACTGGGTAGACTGGGTTAATATGTGGTCTACCTTTGTTAAGTGTTCGTAGGGGTCTAGAAAATAATATTGCGAACATTTTAAGTGCAATGGTTCAAAATAAAAGAAAAATAGACATTGTTCTCTTAACATTACTTAAAGAATAACAAATTAAAATAATTAAGAAAATAAAAACATAAAAACCCCCCAAAACTTTTTTCTGGGGGCGCGACTGCTTAAGGCTAAAGTTATGGCATGTTATTCAGTTTATGACTACAACGGAAAGTATTGATTATATGTAAAAGGTTTGTCGGAGGATTTTCGCTAAATACTGCCAATTATACCGTATATATCAAAAAATCTGCATTAGTTAGTTAGTTAGTTTTGAGAATGCTTCAATAAACATCGTAAAGTTATTCAATCTCTGCAAACTCTGTATAAACTATAATTCTTGTTTGCTTTTAAGTTGAAAATATGTATTTATATATTTTGAATTTTGCTGCTTCCTATCCAGAAAAAAACTTTATGAGCGATGCCGCTTGAGACGATTCTGAACATTAATTTTAAAATTACAATATTTGTTGCTTTTTCAATGTGATAGAAAGGAAGCAAGTTTAATTTTAATGCATTAAAAAAAATTATTGAATTTCACTTAATACTAAGCTTTTTGAAAGAGTTTGAAAAATTCTCAAACGAAGTATTAGTATATACGGAAAAATCGCACATAGCAACACTGCGCAAAACACTTGTTAATAACAGTTTGAGATAATATTTTACCCGCTTCATGTGAAGTGCAATACAATATTGGAGTGAACAATATTGGAGTGAACAAGCGAAGCTCCCATGCAACAAGTTGTTTGAAGATGTTTAGAGATAATAAACTCTCAATCCATTTGACCGATCTAAAAATTTATTTTTCTGAACTGTTCTACGCTTTCTAGCTAAGTTTAGATCCTTAGAAACAAATTTTCAAATTCCATTTAGTTCAAAAGTTAATTGAAAATAATATTTCCATGAGTTTTGTTGTTGTTATTCGCTGAAATAGTTTTCTTTTAACATGCTTGTGTATGTATCATGCAATAAAAAAACCGAACAACATGAAATGGCATCAAAAATCTTACGTCCGTTCAGAAAAAACTTTTCTATCCTCGACTATCAGCATCGTCAAGTGATTTTTTGTTGTTATGCATGCGTCATCGGTTCGGCTTGCGTTGTTGTTGTTCTACATATTTCCGTTTTTGCGTTATCGTGGAGAAATGAAAACAATAAGAAAAAAAAAAAAGAAAAGTAAGGAAATCAGTCTAGAAGAAACATTTAGTGCCGATCGTGAACAAAATTCCTAATTTTTTAATTCAAACGCTCAATTTGAATTAGTGATTAAAAACGAACGTTCGTTGTTTTTTTTTTATTATTTTGTGAAAAAACCGAAATAATCCAATTGGATTTTTATTGCCTTTAAAGTGGGACATAACATTCGCGGCAGAGTTAAAAGAACTCTTTTTTAAAAAAATTCATAACTCAGTCAAAAACAAACATTTTTCCAAAATTTTATTATTGTAGAGAATTGAATAAGTTACAAGAAAAAAAATTCACAAAAATATATTTTTCACTTCACATGGTTTTGTAGAGCTCCAGCAGAGAAAAAAACGTGGCCTCGTTGCAGCGCTGGGAGGCGCAAAAATTGTCCGATCTGGAAAAAAATGACTTTTTTAAATCTTAACGAAACTGGTAATCGTACGACTGGCGCTTTTTTAAAAATTTTTTTTAAAATTTTTGGTGATGTTCCAAATTTGAAAGAGCCTGTTCTCACTCGCCTCAAAAAAGGCAGATTAATGGCGTTATTTTGACAAGAGGCATATGTCAGGAGGAGTTCTTACAACCGCCTTATTTTGACGTCAGAGGGCAACCAATCAATTCTGTTGTCGAATTTCGTGAAATTCTTCAGTTTTATGTTAAAAAACAACCTATGATAAAAAAAGCACTACCAATACAAAACAAAATTTATTTGCGCCATAAAACAAGAGAAATATACAAAAATATGACAAATAATCAAACTTCAAAGCAGCGAACGTAAAAATGAATCCAAAAATTTTTAAAATTCTGCCTCACGTAACATGCCACCTTCCCGCAACCCTCTTTACCTGTAGATGTCAAAATTAATTCGATGCGCCGACTCAGTAAGGCGAGTGAGAAGAGGCTCAAAGTGTGTTTTTTCGAAAAAAATATTGACTTAAAAAATTCATAAAAAATCGAAAAAAATGTAAAAAAGTTCGTTTCTTCCGATAGCGACTCATGTTTAAAAATTAAAAAAAAAAAAAAAAATTGGCAAAAGATGAACCCGCTAGTGCCGCAACCAGTACGAAAAATATGCTTTCGAGATAAACGCGTTCAAAGTTTGTGAACAAAGTAAAAAAGGTTAAAATTAAAAATGCGTTCTCACTAATACGGCTGTACCTTTTGAACCCGTACGAGTTTTTCTTCTTAGAATTTAAGAATATTTACTAAAATACAAAATTTTAAAAAAATTAAAAATTATAAAAATTGATTAAAAAAAAAATGGCCAATGTCATGTCCCTTCTTAAGTGATGAAACAACTTCTTTGGATTTGAGTGTTCACTTAATTCTCTTAAATAACATTCTTCTAAAGCTTTGAGCAGTTTGAACTTTTTGAAAGATCTTTAATTTGACTTTAAATGAAGTATCATTAGAAAGCTATAGAAAAGCGATTTAGAAAAAATGTTAAATGCTTTCGAAATTTTTATGCTAAATAGAATTGCAAACTTTTTGAAAAAACTTTAATTTGGTTTTATTTTAAAAAGCGATTTTTTTTTGTTTTTTCTTGTAATTTTAAAAACAAAATAAACTTTTCACGAACAAAGAATTACGATGACGAAATGGTACGTTCTTTCCCAATCTCTTTTTCTTACATTCATTTCACTTTATCGTTCATAACTTCTATGGAATTACCGGAGCAATTTTTACTTTACAGCTATCATAACCCTTTGACTCCAAAAACTCCCTACCAATGCATAAAAAGGCTCAGTTTATAATACAAAGTTTATGTTTTTTTCCGCCTACGTTAAACTTAAAATTAAGGTAAAATGAATTTTTGTTTTGTTTAAATAATAAATTTTTTTTTCTGGAATATTATTTACTAATTTTCTCAATTTTCAATCAAGAAATTGTTCAGTCGTTAAAAATTTTAAAGAAAAAAAAAAAAAAAAAAAAAAAAAAATTAAATTAACTAGTTTTTCACTCGACTGGTCAGACAGCTGTGTTTATTTTATGTAGATGAAATTATTTTCAAGAAAAAACCCGAAAACACAAATTTCTGGCTTCAATGCCTTAAATGCGCAAGAGGCAATGCAAATAAAGGCACGTTTCACACAAACAAATACAACCACACTCATACACTCACACTCATATAATATCTAAAACAGCCAAGTACAAACCATAAGCAAACATATTTCCAGTATTTATGTGGCTGTGTGTGTTTCTATGTTTGTATGTTTGTTTGTGTTTAAAGTGTTTTAGTGGGAGTTGAAGCAACAGCAAAACCTAGAAGCTGTTTGTTTTATTTAAATTTTCATATCAGCACTTGGTTTGTTTTGCCTCATATGCAATCCGGTTTCTGTCAAGTTAGTCAAGCAAAAGCTTTGGTCATTTATTTAAGGATTAATTAAAGTCAAGCATGCTTCTGGCTACATGTCGAGGCAGCAAGCATGAAGCTGTCTTTGCACTAAAGTGTTCAGTTCACAGTCGGTGTTAAGTGCCACATGTTGCGGAATGTTTGCTTTGACTTTAAACTGTTACAGTTTTGAGATGTAATTTAATTTCATAACTAAGATTTTCAGAATTCTCTTAAAGTATCTTTTTATGAAATCAACACCTCAAAAGCAGCATGGCTTGAATTTTCTTTAACAGTTGAATCTTATTTAATAAGCAGTTGAAAATTAAAATTTGTATGTTTCGCTTTTAATTGATATTTAAAACAAGAAACTCAACATAAACGTGCCAGTAGCAAAATTTGCTTTCGGTCTTAATAAAATAAAAAATTTTTTTACAAATAAATATATTCAATTGCTTTTTTGGCAATGCAACCATTGCATTTAAAAGAATTTTAACATTTTCTTGTAAACTCAAATTCTCTTAAAAAGATTTCTACGGCGTACCTTGTAATGCAGCCACACCGTCAATATTATTTAAATACCATATTTTCGCTCTTAATAAGCCGCGAATATTCATTTAACACAAATGCTGTTTGTATTGCAATTGTATTGCAATTAACCTAATTTAGCCAAAACTAAATTGAAATTTAATTATATTTAATATCAGCCATATTTCACCGTAAGCAGCTTAAGTTTATTGAGTTTAAAGATATGAAGATATTTTGATTCAATTTCGATAATTCTATTCTTTCTTAAGTTGAGGAAAAATGTAGCTAAGAGGATTGAAAACGAATTAAAAATCTCATAAAGTATTTTTTTGAATACAATATCTTAAGCTATCTATTACATAAAAACATATTTTGTAATATCTTGATTACCATTTAAGGATAAACTTTGTTTTAAAGCCTGATCTTTAGTTGACATAAGTTGTGAGCAAAAATTTTGATGTTATGCAAACTTTTCTAAAAAACAGAAAATATTTTTCAACTTTCTCATTTTTCATAGCTTAGTTGAAATATTGAAAAATTTCATAAACGTATAACGTCAGTTTTAAAATTAATAGCAACTTAAACAAGAGCTTAAGTGAAAAACTTCTAACGAACTTCTTAAAGCAAGCTAAGTTGGCGGAAGCTTCTTGTAACGGTAAGGCAATCGTGCTAAGCTTTACCTTGGAAACTTTCACATATTTGTCTGTATTCGTTGTAGGTGTTGGCAAAAATAATTCATATTTTGAAGCAAACAAACATTCAAGCAAAGAAAGTTAGACAGTTTTTAAAACAAAGCAGCAATTTTTTTTCTCCTTCTTCACTCTTCTATCTCTGAAAGAAGTTCAGTGTTAAACTTTAATTTTAGTTTGATATAAAAGCTTTTCGTTGAAGAGAACCATAGCATGCCATAAGAAGCGCCTAAGTGCATGCACATGCTTGAACGCACTTACACATAAGCACACAACCCATAGCTACGGAGACAGTAACAAAAGTGCAACACATTGTTAGGGCATGCTTGACTTTGGCACTTAAAACTGTTGCTTTCACCGCTGCTGCAGTGGTTGAGCGATGACCTCGTTGGTTGACGGTGACAAGAACTTTTTTCCAAACCGAATACAAAGAATTGTTTCTTTTTGCAAAAGCACATCTACTTATCTGCCAGCTGAGTGAGAGCTTCCTCCTCAGTTGGCCATGAATTTGCATGGTTTATAGTTTTGTGCAAGTGTGCAAGGTAAGTGTTTTTGTCAGTTTTAGTGTGGGTGGAAAACTGAATTTGCACAATGGCGAAAGGGTGGCTAGTATAGTTGTAAGAGTGCTACAGTTTGTTCAAAAGTTTTAGTCACTTTCTAGATTTTGACATACAAGGTTTTGTGTATCTAACTGTATGTTTTGCTTTCATGGCTATACTTGCTATACATACATATATAAGTTTGTTCAAGTATGTAAATATATGCATGGTTTATACATTAATGTATGCAAAAGAATGCATGACTCACACATAGCTGGAATATCTCTTCAAAATACAGATGACATTCTTAAGTAAAGCAAAAAAGCCAACAATATAAAATCTGCTGGTAGAAAAATAAAGCAATGCAGTATTTAAATAAATACTCGATGTACAAGTTGCAGTTGCATTTGAGAGTTTATCTGTGCGCGTGTGTGTATGAATGAAAAGCTTTTAGCTTGCTCTTAATGTCGAATTGATTGCAATGAATTTCATGCATTTGATTTAAACCACTTATTTTCTGATATACAGCTATGCAAAAGGAATGCAAATCATAGAAGTGAATTTTTTACTTTTTAGAAATTAAGAGAATTTACATTTTAAAAAACACTTATTCAAACGCAGCACTCTAAATTATTTTTATTGAAATTTATATATTTTATATGCGTTCATAATATACTTACAAGGAAAGGTCCCCAGGTGACAGTCTCCCATTTGAATGATTTCGATTTTTTTCGGATATGTGATAGAAGACAAAAATCTAAGGTCGACGTATTTTTAACCGACTTCAAAAAGGAGGAGGTTCTCAAGTTGGTTGGTTTCTCTGTTTTTGTTTTTTTTTTTTTTTTTGTGAATGTATGTACAATGTAAAATTTAGATCGTATTTTTAGATGTCTCAAAAGTTGCATAGGCTTGTCAAGATCACCCACAAAAAATTTTATAAAAAATAAAGGACATCTTCCTGCCCCGCAAAGACTAAGTTGTTTTTTGGGAAAAACAATAAAAAATAACGATCTAAAAATGCTTTGATTTTTTTAAGAAAAACCACACACGTCTTAAATCAAAAGTAATAATGCAGTTTAACTAAAAATTTCTTGCCACACTCGGTGCTACTCATGATTTTTACCAACAGTATCCTGTATGAAGGATATTCGAAGCGAAAGTTGTACTTGGGATAGCACAAGACTTTTCATTGTAAGCATTGGTTATAAATTTTGGCGGTACTGTTTATAGTTTTGATGTATTCCATAAATATCTTGAATTAATAATTTGCATAGTTTTTGCATTTGTATTCTCTTGTTTTAGAGAAATGTATACTAGAACGCAATTTTTTAACTTTTTCAAAAAAATGTATATAAGATTTTATGACAAGTGATACAGAAGTGGTATCGAAGATAGTCTTCTTAATTTGAGTATTTTGAAAATTTTTGAATATGATACTGCCTAAAAATATTTATTTAATATATCAGCTTAAGACCACGATTTTTTTTTCTTTTTCGATATTTTAAAAAAAGTTATTTCCTAGCATCAAATTTCTCAATTTGAGTTATGTCCCCTTTATGGTTATAATTTCATTAAAACACATTTTAAAAACAATTGTTTAGTCTTTTGAGACCGACTGAATGGCATAAAATGTATTTTAACGATATTATAACCATAAAAAAGATATAACTCAAATTGAGAAATTTGATGGTACGAAGTAAAATATTTAAAATATAAAATATAAAGTATTAAAATATAAAAAAAAAATCGTGGTGTAAGCCTGGCATATTAAATATATATTTTAAGATAGGGTCATGTACAGAATTATTTAAAAATCCAAATTGAGAAAATTATCTTCGACATCACTTCTTATGCCCGTGATATAAAATCTTATATTAATTTTTTTGAAAAAGTTAAAAAATTGCGTTCTAGTATACATTTCTCTAAAACAAGAGAATTGATATGCAAAAACTATGCAAATTATTAACTCATCATATTTAAGAAATACGCCAACACTATAATCAATGCCATCAAAATTTAGACTCAATGATTACAATCAAAAGTGATGTGCCATCTCGAGTGCCACTTTCGCTTCGAATATCCTTCAAACAGGATATTGTGGGTAAAAATCGTGAGTATCATCGTGTTTGGTAAGATATTGCTAGTTAAACTGTATTTAAATTTTTTCCTTAAGACATATGTAGTTTTTTTTACAAAAATCAAAGCATTTTAAGATCGTTATTTTTTACTGTTTTTCTCAAAAAACAACTTTGTCCTTGCGGGGCAGGAAGATGTCCTTTTATTTTCATAAAATTTTTTTTGACAGATCTTGACAACCACTTGAAACTTTTGAGACCTCTTGAATGTGAAATTCGAAAAAAAAATGTAATTCGATACGCTCTAATGTACATTGATTACTCCTAAAGTACTTGCTCGATTGCCGTAATTTTTTGTCAACATATAGAGATTATCAAGGCGAAGGTGCCCGTCTGTGAAAGGGGGCGGTATTCGGAAAAGCGGCGCATCTCTATAAGAAAAACACTGTATTTCAGTAAATATTGACACTAGGGTAATAAAATTCACAGTAAAATTACAAGGGCAAGCACAAATATTAAAAATGACGATCACTTAAGTGGGCGTAATTCTAAAATAGGGTGTGGCAATATTGTAAAAACTCTGTATCTCGACGAAAATTGACACTAGAGTACTGAAATTAAGTACAGAGGTAGGCACAATTATTGAAAATAACTATAAAAAAGTGGGCGTTATTCGACAAAGGGGTGTGGCAATATAAGTGAATAACTGTGTCTGAAATAATATTGATACTTGGGTACAGAAATTTATTACAACGGTAAGAAAAATTACTAAAAATTTTTGTAAAAAAAAAATGGGCGTTATTCGAGAAGGGGAGTGGCAATATTAAAAAAAAACACTGTATCTCAATTACAATTAACACTACGATAATAAAATTTAGTACAAAGGTAGGTACAAATATAACAAATAACTGCCAGTAATGTGGGCGGTATTCGATAAAGGGGCGAGTCACTATAAGAAAAAACACTGTATCTCAGTAAATATTGACACTAGAGTACTAGAGTCAATAAAATTCACAGTAAAAATGCAAGGGTAGGTACAATTATAAAAAATAACGTTCAGTTAAGTTGGCGTTAGTCGTCAAAGAGGTGTGGCAATATTATAAAAACTCTGTATCTCGCATAATATTGACCCTAGAGTACTAAAGTTAACTACAGGGGTAGGCCAGTTATAAAACAATTAATTTCAATAAAGTAGGCGTTGTTTGATAAAGGGGTGTGGCAATATATGAAACACACTGTATCTCGAATAATATTGACACTAGAGTACTAAAGTTGACTACAGAGATAGGCACAATTATAAAAAATTAATTTCAATAAAGTGGGCGTTGTTTGATAAAGGGGTGTGTCAATATATAAAACACATTGTATCTCGAATAACATTGACACTAGAGTACTGATATTTAGTTCAGAGGTAGGCACACTTATAACAAGTAATTGTAAATAAAGTGGGCGTCATTCGACAAAGGGGTGTGGCAATATTAGAAAACACTAAATCGAATACTGATGCAACTAACTGAAAAAGTACAGACGTAGGCACAATTATTACAAAATCCTACCGAGGAATTGGGCGTTATTCGACTAAGGGGTGCGGTAGTGTGTAAAAAAAAACTATAATATTGACTTAAGGGTGATAAAATTCATTGTTAGAATGGGTAGAACTATTGAAAACACTATGACAAAGAGTGTGATATTCTTGACAAAGAGGCGTGTCAATATTACAAACACACTATATTTCAGTCAATATTGACATTGGGGTACTGATAAAAATACAAGAATAGGTACTGATAAAGATACTGACAAAGAACGGAATAAGAAACGACAGAAAAGCATTTTCCATATTATAAGCATAAATAATTGGTGTTTAATTAATTTATACACTTTTTTAATACATATCATTTTCTCCAAAAAGAAAGAAATAAAAACTTTTTAACAAAAAAAAAACCTACTTCAAAATCACTACAAAGTAAAAAATAATTTTAAATTATTTTTACTATTTATTTCTTGGTCAAATTTGTATTTTTATCATAAATATATTTATTTTTTTATGATAATAAGAGTTTCGAAGTCGGCGCTAATATAATCAGATTTTTTGTGCAGTTGCAACGCACATATAGCATTTTAATTAAGATTTAAGAAAAATTAAGATTACAAAATAATACAGCTTCACCCAAGCAGGATATTTACAAATAAAAAAAGTCTTAAATAGTGTAGGGATGGCGACAAAATCATGATTTTACGTCAATGATTAGCGCTGACTTGAAGCTTTTATTATCATAAAAAATTAATATATTTATGATAAAAATACAAATTTGACCAAGAAATAAATAGTAAAAATAATTTAAAATTATTTTTTTACTTTTTAGTGATTTTGAAGAAAATGCCGACTTTTTCTCAGAAAGTTTTGATTTATTAATAAGGAAAATTCTATCATGTGAATTCTATCATGTGAGCGTAAATGGGTTAAATTTGACAACAAGTATTTTAACTTGCTATCTCTTAAAATTTTGATGCTTTCTCAGGTTCTAATTAGAAAATTTCAGCCAATTATAAGCACCAAAGCTACTCTACCGCTTCATTAAAATGAATTGCTTTTGTTTTTCATGACATGGTGTACACTCTATAGTCTAGAGTGCCATCACTTTAGTTTAGACACTTCATAAGCTGTCTTAGCGTCACCCACTAAACAGTTTATTACCGTCAAGTTACGTACATCATAATCTAGTGGCCATTGTGCCCAACCAGGTGCTATAAATTTGAGCAACAAGGCCACGCAGCAAACCTTGCCTTTCTAGTTATACAGACACTAGCATACCCGTTCCCGGCGTTGCCTGGGAGTATAAAAACTGGATTTAAATAAATATAAGTTCAAAGTTAATAATATGTTTTCTTCATTAATTAGTTTTATTTAGTTTTGAAAAATTTCTTGATAAACAATGTTTTTAGTAGTTCTCTCATTGTTTGATGTTAAAATATATTGATTTTGTCCATTGGCAATTCGTGACAGCCCAACGTATAATTGTCCATGCGCAAATACCTCACTTCGCAAATCAACGCCAACCACATTAAAGGACTGACCTTGAGCCTTATTAATAGTCATGGCGAAACACACCTGTATGTCAAAAGAAATAAATAAATTAAAGATTTATGTAGATGTTGTCAATAATTCGTAGGCAAACCTGCACGGGAAAGTTAAGGCGCTTGAATTTGAAGGGAAAATCCGTTGGTATCATCGGTATCCTTGGTATAAAAGTGTGTTCACCAGATGCAGGTCCGGTTAAGATAACAGCTTCAATTAGGTTTGGAAGTAGGCGTTTTATTTGCAATCGCGTTCCATTGCAGAGCTTTGGTGGCTTTAAGTTCCTAAGTAGAATTATTGGTAAATTTACTTTTAAACTCAAAATGTGTGGTGGGAGGCCGGATGGATGCAGAGAGTTTAAAAATTCCACTGGATAGTGTATTGCGTCATCTTCACATATTACAGTATCTATAGACTTATATGTGTGCAACTCTGAAATTAATTGTTTGGTTATTTGCTCATTAATTTCAGCAACAGAGGAGTTTTTAGTTGCAACAATAGTCCGTTCACAAAGCCACTTGAAATTTTGTTCATGCAAGTTTCTTATGTCTGGATACACTTTTGAGATGAGATCATCTAAATTTTGAACACATGTACCTAATGTCTGCGAAATGCGAACCAAGCTATTTTCTAGCTCAACAGATCCGCTACCAATTTGGAGTAATTTTGCAGCAAAAATTTTTGAATTCTTGTCACCTTGGAGATATGCGCGCATATTTGTTGTCAATTTTAACTTTTCGACATAACGCCAAACTTCAGATTTTTTTGGCGTTACTCTTATTGTGTCAGCTCGAGTTCCTCTTGGTACTATTGGTAATGTTTGACGGAAATCACCAGAAAATATACATGTTGTTCCTCCCATTTTTCCATTAGATGATCGAATGTCTTTGAGCATATTGTTAACCCTCACTTTGGCACCAATCTTTTACTTCGTAATCTGGCACATATTTACATTTGTAAATATTTTTTTTTGTCATCATTAAAGATAAACAGAACCTCTCAATTTGCATGATTTTTTAGGTGGAATATATGTATTAACACCTTCTAAGTCCAATTCCGGAAAAATTTCACACCGTTGTCAAATGGTTTAGAAGTTATAGGGTTCGCAAGTTGGGAAAATGGGCCTGGAAAAGTCGTGTTTTTTTTCCAACAATATCTAGCTTTATGGGTATCAAAAGAAAGGTTTTTCTGTAACCTATTCAAAAAATTATTAACCAATCAAATCCATGCATTACTTCTTACGATATATCGTTTTACATATTATGCACACTTGACGGTCCAGCCCTTTACGAATAATCAAAATGTAAGTATGTAGATCAAATTAAAAAAAATTTATAGTTCCAATGAATAAACAAAAACCCATTTCAACAGAAAATATACTTTTTTCATTAAATTAGTACTTCCAGCAACAATATCAGAACATGACATATTGTTGTGCCAGCGAACCAAAAATTTTTGTTCATTAATATTTTCCCAATAAAAGCTATCAAATACGAAATATGTGTATATAAAAAATATGTGAAGAGTTTTTCTTTATCATTTTTTTCTATAAATAATACAAAAAATGCGGTAAAACACCAGAAAAGCCTTTAAAATACAAAATATTTACATATGTAAATATGTACCAAACTACGTTATAGAAATGAAAAATTTTCAAAAAGTATCAAAAAATTCTAAAATTAAAAACAACTTTTGAATTTTCAGAAAGAAAACCAAAAAATAGCCACAGAGTCCAAGCCATATTCAAATCGAATAAAAAAGAAAGGAGTTATGGCAAATTTAAAATTGGGATATTTACATATGTAAATAGTGCCAAAGTGAGGGTTAACTGCATCTATGTGCGCTTTGTGAATCATGGTGCATTCATCCCACACTATAAGTGAAGCCTCCTGCAATACCTTGGCTTTGGCACAGTTTTTGCTCATTGAACATACCGATGTTTGCTCCGGTGAAATCGAAAGTGGTAGTTTAAATACTGAATGGGCAGTTCGCCCACCATGCAATAATGTGGCTGCAATACCAGACGAAGCTACGGCAACCGCAATGTTACCTTCAAATCTTACTTTTGATAAGATTAAGTTGATTAGGAATGTCTTTCCGGTCCCACCAGGGGCGTCAATGAAAAATATTTTTCCCTCTTTTTGCCTGACACTTTGAATAATTTTGTTGTAGACTTCAAGTTGTTCTGGTAAAAGTTTGGATTCATTACCAGATATATGTTCCAAAAGCAAATTTTGATCGAATGAAATTTCATGATTGTAAAAAATATTTTCGAAATCATCTTGCTCATTCGGTTCTGGTAGGCCGAATTCTTTCAATCGCTTTTCTCCAAGCGAATAAACAGCGTTCTCAAGCAAACTTAAGCCACTGTTGAAAATATTTTCATCAAAAGATACATTGGAGTCATTGCGTTCTATGCGAATTCTATTTAAGATGTCATGACAAAAATGTTCTTTAAAGTCATTCCACAACAGTAGGGGGTTTGAAAGTTGGCAAAAAACTAACATTATTGCAAATAACTCCCTTAAATGAGCGGCACTTTCTGAAATAGTTGCATCAGACAATGTGCTTCTCCAATTATCATCATTTTCTAATAGACCCAAAGCTTCACATGTAGCACGGTATGTTGGATAGCAGACACCATTTATTTGCTTTAAAAAGTCGAAGCTTGTGGGGCCTTTTACATTATGAAGTAAGAGTCTTAGAAAATAGCACTCTGCAAAATTTGGATGAATTGTATACACTCTCCCAAGTGCTGAGTCTCGCTTGATGCCACTTTTTATTATACCACGTATAAAAAGCAGGAACTTGACAATAAAATAGAGTTTTTGCAAACGGATCACGTGCGCAAAGTTTAAAAAAAGCTGTTAATGTTGTATCCGGGGGCTGCTCCATTACTTGATGGAAATTAGCTTCGTTAAAATAAACTCGCTGTCCATTTTCTAAATGTACAGCTAGATGAATGACAGCGGGAAATCGCTCATGTATAGGAAATGCAAATATTCTCCATACAGCCTCAGATGAACTAAGATACCGACCATTCAAATAAGTTTGCACTTCGTCTCTCTTGTTCTGAATAGTAAAATTAGCTGCGTCATTGCCTTTATTAATGTATTTACATATATATTTGATAGCTTGGACTGAGTGACAAAATTCTACATTTATGTGCGCATTAAAAATCCTTGAAAGTACGGGAGAGTATGGAACAACCCATTTGTTGTCAATTATACCATATCGATCAAAAGCTGTAGTAAAACCACCTTCAGTGGGTGATCTTGTTCTATATTTTGGATATCCATTCTCCCGTTATCGTTTCATGAATCAATTCCCGAGGATATCCTTTTGAACATTTGTTATGAATCATGCAGGGTGCATTAGGATTTAAATCACCACACGGACCATGAACCATATTTTTGCAGACAATTTCATACAGAAGTGGATCATTGTATTTGTTCGGAAACTCGGCACAAATTATCTGATCTATTTCATCTGGTTTAATTTTTTCCGAAAGCCATACCAAAATGTGAGCATGTGGCAGTCCTCTTTTCTGCCATTCTACGCTGAACATATAACATTGAGTACATCCAAATATTTCTTTTTTTGTGATAAGATATATAAGATTTCGCAGTTTTAATTGAAAGACTCTTGAGATTATGTCATGTAGGTAGTTAGGGCGCTGATTAGGATATAGTTCTGATTTGATTTCGAACCACTCCGGGTTGCAAGTAAAAGTAATGAAAAGATCAGGTCTTCCATAGTTCCGCACGTAAGTCAAAGCATCTTGTGTTTTTTCATGTAAGTACCGTGGAGAGCCAGTAAAAGTCGATGGTAAAATTACCAACTGCCCTAAATCTGCTGGATTGGAGTCTCCATTAAGAGCATCTCTTAGGTGAATATATTCGTCGCTGCGTAGAGTCTTTTGATGGTTCTTTATATAATTAAGCCTTTCTGAAATCATTTTTGCACCCATATCAACGCAATATTGGTTGAATAATTGACCAAATCGGTGTAAATGATTAAAAGAATTCTCCCTGACCATCAGTCTATAAGAATAATAATTTCTACAGGAGACATTTTTTCGAGAATTTGGCTGTAGTGTTGTTGGAATAGTCTGTGGTATGTTTATTGAATACCCATCCTCTCCATTTGGAAACATTAATGGATATTGTAAAGGGTCATATGCACGGTGTAGTTCTGATATGCGAGTCAATGTATTATCTCGTGCATGGAGTACAATATCCCGTGGCGCGCGGTCTTCATCAGAAAGTAAAATGGCTACTTCATCGCAAGAAGGTGCATTGAATCTGTCTTGATGTGTTCCTGCAGGTCTCTTGTCTGCATGAATTATAACTCGATAATCGGTAGCATTAAGTGGTAATTTTTCTATTGCAGTCTTAAAGCTATTGACATAGTTGTTTCTACTATGCAGAATTTGTTGTAAAATGTCTAAAATTTCTTTTTTTAGTTGAGGCAAAGCATGATGTCTTGCTGTCAACTGTTCATTTTCGGAAATGAAGTATACTTGAAGAAATTGAGCACTGTGTGGTTGAATAGGAAGTAAGCTACCTATGCGATGACAGATCTGTCCATGAATTTTATATGTTGGCATAAAATTGCTCTCCCTTACTTCCTGGATGCCAAAAGATGTCATCGAAAAGGCACCATTATATTTTCTTATGTTTTTTAAAAAATGGCTTGAGGAAGCGTGAGTTCCATTTAATAAATTTTGCAATGTTTCATTAAAATCTACAAACGAACTTAATTTAATCTGTCCGTTAAGACAGCACATTGCACTGGTTTCATTGGGCCATTTTTTTGCTCCACAATGTACACAAACTTTTGTTAGTCCTCCAATTGACAGTTCTTCAAAACCAGCGTAATCAATATCGCTGTCATATTGGAATGCAGATTTATAGAAAAAAATGTTTCTTACTCTTAAATTTTGTCTACAATTATTTCTTTCAGCTTGCAAACAGGTCGTTCCATCTGTAATTCTTTCTTCAGTTGGTTTTAATCGCTTTCTAGTTGACTGATGACATCTCCTTAGACGATTTTGGCGCGTTTGTGCTGAGACCTTGGATAAATTTGATTTTTTTTTTGTCATTTTTGCTGAAACTTTGTTTGTTAACTTTTTTAACACATTTTTAACACATAAATTAATTTTTACTTTTATTCTTTGTTTTTATACACTGTGGAGATTACTAAGACATATGATATTTTAATGTGGCTTTTACAAATCACTTACACTTTTTATAAATTGCAATTGCAGCGACTTCACATGAACTGAACAAAATTCTAAACTGAAGAACGAAATTGAACACTTGACCCTCAGATATCGAAATTGTTAATTTTAAAAGTTAGAGATATTTCTTATAATTTTATGATTATTCTCTCTGATCGAAAAAAAAAATGCATGTTGCAAACTTGAGGTTCAATGAAAAAGCTTAAGAGCAACAAACTCTTGTTTCAAAGAAACTTGCAAGTGGCGAACATGCGCAATAAGAAAATTTCTCTTTGCATTAATTTCTCTTAGGTCGGCAAACATGCGCTGAAACATGCGAAATGTTCTTAACAGCGCCTAAAGAAATGAAAACTGTTTCTGTATTGTTGTTAGACTTGGGTGATTAATTTTTAAAGCAGCAACAGAAATTAATGAAAATATCCCTCCTCCATTTTTTAAAGACATTAATCAATTAAAACCAAATTGATTTAGTGGACGAACAACGATAAAAATATGTAATATGTTTTACTAATATGATAAACAGGTAAGCACAACAAAATATATCATGTATCGAAGTATACCTTCGATACTTACCTTTTCAAGAGTAGAGTCCCTAAACATGTATGTATTTCAATAACAAATCTTTCTTGACCATTGTCCAAAACTTTTCAGTAATATTGTTAATAACTTACTAGTAATATTGTTTCCGAGAAAGGTTTAAAGTTAGAAAGAACCATGTTAAAGCTTTATTCATAACTGATTGTAGAGGCTTTGTTACTTTAAACATTATTTAAACAGCACATCTGTATTCATAAAAATGTTAATAGCTTATTACACATATGCTTAACTTACGCAGCCTTTAAACGCCAAAATTTGCTTTTAATACGCTTTAGCGTTTGCGTTTTACATGCGCTGCTTAGCTTTTGCCAGACTTTCTAATATCATTTAAAAGTTGAATTATAATAGTAAGGTTCTACTAAGAAAACCGGAGCCCAATGCAAATGCATTATTTATGATGTTATTATAAAAAAAGTATGCTTTGCACACCAATCACAACAACCACTTTTTTCTGCAACATTTATTAACACGCGAAATAAAAAAAATTTTAGGCTTCTATTGGGAATAAAAGCGAAAATCCAACTCAATTAAATGTTATATACCTATATCTCTCTAAATTTATATATGTCATGTTGGTACAACTTCAGTTCATAGTACCAACCTATTTGATTTTCCAATTTAATGGATAATCCAAAAGGGTTAATTAAATCTATTTAATAACACTGTAAGCATGCAAATAATTTCTGCGCAGATGCACACAAACCATTACATATCAATGCGATATTAAAGATCGTACTGAAATCCTCTTAGAAGCATTTGAGCATATGCAATGGAATATTTGTATACTGAAATAACTACAACAATAAAAAATTTCATCCCCCATTTCATGGTGAGATTTTAATCTATTTATATTTCTCTCTGAGCAAGAAGTTGACTGCAAATAAAGTAGCTAGTGTTGCCATAAAAACAAATTTTAAATCTGAACTATTGTATAAAGCTTTCAATCCGTAGAGATTGCGTTATTGTCAATGAATAGCATTTGCAATAAATAACAAAATAATAATTTGGTTATATATCAGGCATAAGAGGAATAAGATTTTTTGAAACAAACAAACAATTAAACAATTCAAGTCTGAAAACCATAACAAATACGATGTCAGATTGTTGGCAACACTGCTCAAGAGACCAAACTGAGAGCGACTCCCGACACAACATGGCAGCCGTGCTGTGTGCTGAGTTACTCTCACAGCCAAAGCTTAAGCATTGGTTTTCTGCTGCTTGTTGTGCTGCTTGTACAGCATTAGCATGAATTAAAACACATGAATTCTTAAATAATTAAAGAAAAAGTTTTGTAAAAAACGTAGTACCCTATTTTAATTTCGCTAATCATAGTAATTGAATAGTGAAAAAATTATAAAAATCGGTTCAGCGGTTATTGAGAACACGTCGCCGCAAATCCGTGAGTCTCCTTTTATATAATAGTATAGAGCATTGACGGGCAGCTTTGCACACTTGTGATTGTATAAGTGCATGAAAATATGTATTCATCTCACGTACAGAACGATCAAAGCTTCAGTATCCAAGCAAACGTCAAGCAGATAAGACCTGCGCTTGAGTGTTCCTTGAATGCATGAAAAAAAATTGTGAGATATTACACTGTATAAATTTTATGTTTACAAGTATGTATGAGCAAAATTTTTTATTTTTAGAAAATAACGGCATGGCGCTTTGCATGGTGTGTCTAAAGAAGTAAAATTTGCTAATCAAACAATTTTAATTTTATTTAATATTAATGTTACTAAATGTTAACATTTTAGTAGAAACGCCAATTTTAGTTTCAGATTAAAATATATTGATACTTTTGTTTGGTAAAAAGAAATAATTAAGAGTTGTAAAAATTCTACGAATTAAAAATAAAAATTAAAAATATTTGTAAAACTTCACTTTCTGAAGTTAAATGAATTACAAGTTCATTTAAATTCGTTAAATAAATCGAAGCACAAAAAAAAAATCACCAATGATACTACAAAAAGAGCTTTAGCACTGCATTGTTTTCAGTGTAAGCTTTAAAGCGCTCCTTAATACATACTCAAGATAAGAAAGTATAGGTGTGCAAAGTTGCCCGTCAATGGTATAGAGTATAGATGAGTTCGTAACCAAGCTGAAATTTGATAGGGGAGATTTTTTGATTTTTGTTGCTGTAATTGCTGTATTGCTGTGTTGCTGTTGGTTTTTTTAAATAAAAGTGCCGTTAAAGAGTCCTCATCACAAATTCTCTGAATTGTTAGCAAACGTGTTAAAGTCTAACAATTACTTAAGACAAATGACTTACTTGGGTTGCAGGCTAAATAATTTCAACTTGATGATGATGTCATATTTTCAATATATTTTTATGTTAAAAACCAGTTTCTATAAATCGGTTGAACCAAGAGAGATATAACTGCAGGACGAGGAAGCCACGCTTGGTGAAAGAAATAGATGATGAAAGAGATGATGAAGTCGACTGTACCCCGACCATTGGTTGTCACCTGAGTACATAAGTAAGTGTGAAAGTTTCAGGTATAACATATTAAAGGGTCTGTTTCTTTTGATCATTGGTTTCCATTCTAAAGTTTTTCGTGGTCATTTTAGAAAGTTTAAAACGTTCAGTGAAATTTTTGATTAAATAATAATATACAGAAATATTTTTCCTAATAGTTATTTTTAATTGTTTTTTTTATGACTTTAATTGTGTAGGTGATGCCTTAAGCAAAAAACTAAATTGTTTTTAATTAATTACAATTACAATGACCACGCTTTAAGCAACTACTTTATTATACATTTCATTCATTTGGCTTACATACAAAGAAAAAATATTTAAGGTCTGTAAAATGTAATTCTTTTGCAGACAGGATGTTATTTTTGTTAAACATTTTTTATATAATTTTTGTCAAATCGTTCTCAATTGTGGAGCTTTACACTTAAAATACATGTTAAATCTGGTAAAATAACTCTGACTTCACAAACATGTAGCTGAATAAATGTAGCATTATTAAAACAAATAACAAAGAATAAACATAATTTTTACACCAAACAATTTGTATGTTCTGCTCAGGCCCTAGCTAAATGGCAAAAATACAAAACTGCCTAAAATGCTGCATACAAAATATATGTTACGCAAATTTGTTGTTTGTATGTTTTGTTTGTTTGTCTATATCTCTGTAATTCATGCAAATTTTGGCATAATATGTACATATTTTTTCAACATTTACAACACAGAATTTATATAAATATTTTTTAAAGCATTTTTGTTTAAATTTAAATAAAAAAGCTGAGGCATAGTTTGCGGCGTATAACATTATTGAATAAAACAAAGCTTTAAATCTTGTGGGTTTCTTATGGGTCTTTGTCGTAAGATAGGTATGTGTGTGTGTGTGTATTTTCTTGGCCAATCATGCCGCACATTGTGCATAAGAATTTGTTATTTTAAGCCGCATATAATTTGCGGCTGGCCCGTTATTGTGATGTCAGGGTAAGAAATGTTTAAATATTAGGTTGCTAAAAACCAAGACCATAAGTTTAGGGTGAAAATTTGAGGCGTGGTAGAAGAAGAAAAAAAAAAAATAATTATAGCCTGAAAATTCAAAATAATCTTTATTAAGAGATATGTGTTTGCCTTTGTTCTTCTGAACTGTTTTTCATGCTTCGAGGTGCTGGTGCTGCTGCTGCTACTGCAATATGCTGGCAACTAATTATGGAATAATTATTTTATGTCCAAGTAGAAAATATATAATTATTATGCATAAATAAATAAATGATAACGTGTCTTGAATGTAATCATCCTTAATTGTTGGGCGGTCGTTAGAGCTATTTTTGTTTGCTTTAGATTGGAATACTAAAATTTCGATTATGTATACATATTTATATATGTATGCGAAGGCATCAATTATGTATGGCATGGTGAAGAAGGATTTTTTGCGAATATTGGGTAAGTCACGTAGAATTGTGGCATTATTTATTATAAAATTATTAATATTCGTAATTGTGTTTTGGTTTCTAACATAATCTCACAAATATTTGCTTAAAACTAAAAAAATTACTAGTTTTAAACTGAATCGTTTATTATGTAAAGGGTTTAAAAATGCTTTTTTGAGCAAAAATTTGTAAATCCTAATTCATTCGTATACTGAAGGAAATAACTTACTATTCTTAACCAGAAAAAAATTGCTTATCAGAATTCTGCTAATATCAAGTAGAGTTTCACATTATTTTAGTGGAAAAGAGAAATGAGAGTTTCTTGAAATAAGAAAATAATTTTACTCACAAGGAAATGTCCTCAGGTGATAGTCTCTGATTTGAATGATTTTCGGATATGTGATTGAAGACAAAAATCTAAGGTTGATTTTTTTTTTTATACGTGCTCAATCGATGGTTTAGAGTTTCAAACTCGCGTTCAAAAATCAGCGAAAATTTCGTTTTTTTTACAATAATTTCGCTATTTTCCATTGAAACATTTACAAATTTGTTACCAAACGAAAGCTCTTACAAAACCACACATGATGGCATCAGTTTTTTATAAGAAAATTTTGTTGTAATTTTGTTGTTGTAATTGTTGTTGTTTTAGTAATGTTCAGTCGATATCAAAAAAGTATGTTGACACAAGTATTTTATATAATTTTATGTTGGATTTAAGGCAATTTGTAAACTTACCTTTTTTTTTGCTTTTTTTGAATTTGTTACTTTTTATACTAAAATTTTTCTTTTATTGAAATGCATTTATTTTGTTTAGAGAAATAATTTTATTACATTAAAAGTACCCAATATGGGTATCAAAAATTTTATTTTCTTGTGGCCTATCCTTATGTTTAAATATTTTATCAAAAAAGTTTACATTTCATAGGGCTTCCATACAAAATGTGTGCTTTTTTCTTGTTAGTCTCATCTCGCACCAGTAAACAATAGTTGTAATCATCCAAAGTACCAAATATGGAAATTTTTACGATATGCAAAAGAAATTGAATGCATTTTTTCATATTTCTTTAAAAAAATTTTATGATTTTCAGCAGGAAAAATCATAAAAATCTTCTTCTAATTTCAAAACCTCAACTTTGTGAATGAATAACTGAACAGATATGAAAATAATTTAATTTTTTTTTTCAAATTTAATAATAAAAAAATATTAATTTTATTATAAGTCCACGTCCTTCAAACTGCATTTCGCCTTAAATTCGTTTTGCTATGATTTTTTTAAAAACACATTATATATTTGATAGATCTTTAAAAAAGTACCACTCAATGCAATTTTTTATCAATTTCGTTCTAATTGTTCCATGTTCTAATTGTTAAAAATGTTCTACGGAAAATTCTTTCCCAGAAAACCATCTGACCATCTTTTCAAAACACTAAGCCTTAAATCGATTTCGAGCCTCCGGTTTTTCGAAAGATAGTTTGAATTTGTGTTTTGCTACAAAATTTGAAGAAATTGAAAAAAAAGAACTAATGAATTACTGTACTGATGTTCAAATTTAAGTGGTTTCGCACAAAAATTTAAATTATTAATTTATTTATAAATTTTACATGTTTGTTTCATCATGTGTCAACAAAAAATAAAAAAAAAATTTCAGATTACATTTGAATAGAAGAGCAAAATTTGAAAGCTAGATTTGCTATTATCGTTTCATTATATAATTATGAATTTTGTGAAATCTTTTTGCATTATTCCACCTGTTAGAAAATATTTTGTTTTGATGAAAGTTATTAAATAAATAACAAAATAAGTAAACTTGATCTACACGCAAAGAAATTTTTCGTTAATCGTAACTGAAAAATTCACCAACTATACTTCGTTTGCGAACTGTATTTGCTGCAAACGAGTATTCAGTTGTCATCAACTTAAAAATATTCTTGCTTGAAACGAAAAAACATCGAACTTAATGAAATTTTATCATTGTTTTGGAAGTTCAAGATTAGCCGAGCGTGCTGGCGTTCGAGTCTAGAAACTTGAGTGACCTGGGTTCAAGTCCCAACAGCAACACCAAATTTTTTTTTTTTTTTTTTAATTAATGTTTTTTATTATTATTTTTATTATTCTTATTTTAACGGTTCCTTTTGACCAAGCAGTTAATGAAACAGAATTACAATTTCAATAATTAAATTAAAATTTTTGATACTTACACAGCCAAGAATCGAACCCACGTCTCCCGCGTGCCAGTCTAGCATGCTTTCATTGAGCTATTGTGAGATATTGTCTAGAATGAATTTTTTATTTACTTAAGCTGTAACACATTCTTATTTCTTCGTTTATGGCAAATGTTTTACATTTGTCATCAACGAAAGCGAGCTGTGTAGCAGTTCTGTGACTGCGCTTGTGATTCACAGTTGTGTGTCTGTTTGTTCACACTCTTAAAATACTTCCTTTTCGTTGATGGCAAATATTAAACGCTTTTCATCACCGAAATCAAGCAATTTTTTTTTGTCAGTTGAGAACTACTCGCTTATAACAAATTAATTTCTTTTCCTGCAAACGAAGTTTTCAGTTGGAATAAATAAATTTTTCGGTTGCTGCAATTTAAAAATCACTGCCGTTTATGACAAACAAAATTAATTTCTTGCAACTAAATAACGTGTTTCCCGCAACTAACCATTATTATGCCAACTGTTCAAACGTTTACAAACAATGATTTGAAGCATGACAAACGAAGTTCGTTTGCAGCAAACTGGCGATAAACGTTTTTTTCCTCTGCGTGTATAATTTCCATGCCAAGTTTAACTTTTGGCCAGTGTTCGACGAGTTGTTGTTTTAGATTAAGATTTTTTTTGGTATCTTTATATATAAAATTCTTCTGTACATGGCTTTGTCACTGAACTCCTCCTAAACGGCTGAAGCGATTTGGATGAAATTTAGTGAGTACATGCAGCTGGGTCTGTAAATGGTTTAGATTTAAAGTTTGACCCGGTAGGTGTCGCTGTTGTTGTTGTGGGAGTGCTTAAAGGGGTATTTGGGATTATAACTCAGAAACGAATGGAGAAATTGTCATGATTCCATCACTACACCATTACTTTTTATGCATTCAAAATTAAAAAAAAAAATCCAAAATTAATAAAAATAAACAAACAAAAAATCTTAAATTTTTATGATAGTTTGGCTTCATTTTTCGATCGTATAAGCCATTTTTAAATTTTAAAGACAGAAACTTCAAAGAAACTCTCTATGCTTATGCATATCATATGAAAGAACATTAAAAATGACATTTTTGTTTTAAATATTTTTTGAACAATAATTATTTTTATCAAAGATTTTTGCGAAATAAAGAAATTCGTTAACGTTTTTTTTTGGAAAATTATAAAAAATAGAAGAAAAACGAAAATGAAAAAGATGAAAAAATGATTGAATGGACAATTAATGTAAATTTCAAACAAAAAATAAATAAATGGAATCCTTTGTAACATGATTGAGTCATTCACTTTCAAAGTCAGCACTTTCATTTTTAATAGAATTAAAAAAAATTCAAAATTCTATTTCAACAAAAAATTAAATTAGTACACTGAGAAAAAAAACATACTTTGAAATTAAACAAAAATTTTTAAAATATAAATTTAACGCCTTTGCGTTTCTACAAAACAAAATTTAAAACAATTGTGTTTAAATTTCAACTATACACTCCTTTCAATTTTTTTTCATTCATTATTTCTTTGAAACTTTCTTTGACATTTTTTGAATTTTCATTGGTTTGAAAAATATCGAACATAAAATAAAATAAAAACTAATTCAGTTTTTCAATATTGAAATATTTAAAATGCAAACTTCATTGAAAGGAGTTAAGATTTGGTATTCGAAGGATCCCAAGGGTCGCTGATTACGAATCTGTCATCAAAAACTCGGAAAAAATTAAAAAATGGCATCGAAAAAATTATGCTTTAAAACATTTGTTTTAAATGTAAAAATTTTTGTTTAAAATTTGTTTTCTTATTTAAGAACATTGTTTTAAAAACAAAAACCCTTGTTTTAAATTTAACTTTAAAAACAGTTGTGTTTAATTTAAATGAATTTGTTTCAAGCTCTATTTCAAAAACAAATTCGTTTAAAATGAACACAATTTCATTTAATTTTAACAAATATTTCCCTCAGTGTAGGTTCTAAAAACTTTTTGTGTCTTCTAGGTACGAAAGCTTTTGTGGAGTCAATTTCTTTTTATAGTAATTGAAAACGAAATTTGTTTAATAAATGACACCTAAACCAAGAATGTTACTTACCACAGATGAATGCAAACCCCAAATTGCAATAACATAACTTTGTAAATTCCTTGCATGGCAAATTATTTATCCTAAATTTTTAAGGTGTTGGATGTATTTGAATTGGATGAGGACCTTAGCATCTTTGGCAATGCCAAAAAATATAAAAATTTGGGTATAAATGGTTAAATATGCATAAAAACGTTACGATTAAGGCACAAACTGTGTGTGGCTTTGACGCCGAAGCGTCTTGGTTCCCCCTCTGCAGATAATGACTTACTCCAGAGAATAATAAATTCCATGAAAAACTTTCTTGAAAACATGCTATTTCGCCGTTCGCAGTCGGTATAAAACAAGTAGGTCCAGTTTTTAATCCATTGTGTACAAAATTTAATAAAACGCACAGCAGAATAGCTCATAAGAAGCTTTAATAATGTCCTTTCAAGGGCTGATATGACCAAAATGTTTTGGAGTTTTGTATATAGAAAAGAACAAAATTTGAGAATAATTGCGTGAAAAGGTGTGCACAAAAAATGGGCGTCATTTGCGCACCAACACGCCCACCTATCATACAAACCACATTAGTTAAACCTGTATTAATTCCATAGGTGCAAATAATGCATGGATTTTGATAAGAACTACATCTATTTGTTTTAGTATTTTAATATATATTAAAATTTTATAGGAGGTTTAGGGTATGCCATAGTCGGGCTAGACCAACTTAAGAGTTTCTTTGTTTATTTTATCTTATAAAAATCACATGTCACTATGTTGGTTTTCGCTCATATCCGAAACCACACAACCGATTTAAAAAAACCTTTGTGAATATATATAGTTTGATCTTGAAAGATAGTTTTCGACCCGATAGGTGGCGCTGTTGTCGATTTTTACAAAAAGTTTTAATTGTATCAACGACTTTTTTTAAAATTTTAATCCGACTTCACCACAAATATGAATTTTCATCCAACGCTTCAATGTTTTTAATGCGATTTCAAGTATTTGTTTAGGAAAATAGGGTCAAAGTTAATGTTTGAGCAGAGTAAACATTAATGAAAATCAAAGTATTTAAATTATTAACCAAAAAAGTAATTTTACCAGAAACTTTTAAAGAAAACTATGGCTAGAGTTGGGTAGTTTACCGTACCATATCTAATAACCAACACATAAAAATCAGCACAGGACTCGAGCTGCGCCGGATATTATAAGCTAGTTTTTCTATAAAAGTTTTTGTTATTTTTACTTTATTTTGTTTTGTTTATTATTGTTTACTATTGTTATTTTTTTTTTTTGATGAATTAATTCACTTTTTAAATATTTTGTATTTTATAGACTTTAATTTGAATTTGAATTATAGAAATTTTCTTTTTAAACCCTTTTGAAATTTTGATGAAATATGAAAATTAGATAAAGTTTTTCTTAAATGAGGACATTCAGTGAAGGCTTTTTACCGAAAACCAGAAAATTTTTACCCTAATACATATTTTTTGGATGTTTGTATACATTTTTTTCACCTTCCACCTTCAACCTTCTTCTTAATCTTCTTCTTTACCAAAAAAATCAGTTTGTTTCCTGAGTTATTTTCATGTACAAAAGTATTTTTCAATTGTTTTAAAAAGTTTTTTGAAAATTTTGGAGCAACGCTTATCACTTACACTTACACGAAAACTAGATAAGTTGAAAAGTGAAAATGAGTGAAATTCAAATTTTGATATATTGAAAAGTGATAAGTTGCTAGTGCAATAGGGCTCAGATATATATTATATATTAATTGAGAAACTGGTTTTTGTGAAGCATATTTTTTAAGTATATTAAAGGTTTTATGCAAAAAAGATACTTTAAATGGGTTGAATGTTAAAAGGCTAAGAACAGAAAGGTTTTGTAATGTTTTTTGAAAAATACAATTTACAGAATAGCATAACATGACTTTGATAACATTAAGAGAACATCTTCTTATTATCTTTATACATAAATCTTATTTTTACTACTTTGTCTTTGGATAAAGAATGTAAAAAGCTATGCTTTGAGAAAAGTACCAACATGAATAATTGCATGCTAATGCTTTCAGATGTTGTTTTTTTTTTTTTTTTATTTAACACTACAGCAACGTAGTAAAAACGTGACATCAGCACACCTTTGCAGTTTTATTGTGCCTTGAAGAATTTCTTGCTTTTGTTTTAATCCTTGTTTGACTCTATTTGGCTATCTCTGTTACTTAGTTTGGCTTTATATCTCTAGTTTTTACGTGTCTTATTGTTGTCAAATAGTAAGTTTACCTTGCTTTTTTTTTATCAGCTGTATGTAGATGACTTTATAGCACTTTTTATTTAGGTTATAAAAACGAATATAACACAGATGTTAACTCGAAAATTACTTAAATTTGTTTTTTGTTTAACCTTTATTTTAAGTAGCTTGTTTTATAATGACACATAATTTGAAAGCGTGCGGAAGAAGCGACTGCTAGTTAAAACATTCAGCACACTCTGCATGTCCTTCTGGTTTATCCACTTTTTCTTAATATAAATGAAACTAATTTAAGCTCTACTATTTTAACTTTTAGTCATTCTTCTTGTTTTTTTTTTTTGTTTGTTTGTGTGTTTTTTCTTTTGTGTTCATTGTTGTCTTTGTTAGCTAAGCGGTAGTGAGCTTCTGTGTGTGTGTGTGTGTGTGTGTTTTTTAGTGTCCTTTGACACTCTGTTGTGCCATTGTTTCTGCGTGCGATGGTTTCTGCGTGCTCATTAGTGTCGTATTTCATGCCACTCTGTTTGTAGTGGTTAAACATATAAATTCATGGGTATTTAAGGATATCATGTTGCTGTCGGAATTTATGGTTTATTTGGTGTGATGTTTAGGATAAGACTAAACGCAGGCCTTAGACAGTTTATGCTTTGTTAATGTGACCGCGTATTAGATAAAAAGATAAATTAATATATAAAGAGGATTTTATATTATTTCCTAAAGTATGTCATAATTTAATATCCAATATCGCAAAAAGTCAAGTTCGTTCTTTTACTAAATTATTAAATTTTTTCTGCATTTATTTTATTCTTTATATTTCATGCACTTATGTTATAAGGCCGCTTTCATATTGAACGCTTAAGCTTCAGCCGTAGCTGAAAATGATATAAGAACAGTGTGAACAAGCGGGAGAGAAATCAAGTCGAGCTGATTTTTAACCGACTTCAAAAAGGAGGAGGTTCTCAAGTTGGTTGCTTTCTCTGTTTTTTTTTTTCATCAATCATATCAATGCTATCAATTACTCTAAATGCAGCCCTAGTTTGTATTCTTTACTTCCATGGTAAAAATAACGGTATAAATATTGTTTAAAATTTTTTAATTTATAATTATTTAAGTTCCTGAAATTAAAGTATCTTAAACTGTTAAGCTTTTTAATGTTTTAATTTTTATTATTCCAAAAATTTAAAATTTAACTTATCTTAAATTCTTTTAAGTAAATCTTCTCGTAAGGACACAGGAAAGTTTAACATTAAATTCTTTATTTGATTTATCTTACAACTTTGTTTATTTTCTTCTTTCTTTTTATAATTCTTAAAATCTCTAAAGTAATCATGAAATGACAAAACCAGGATTAGTGTTCGTCATAGTGACCAGAAAAAAATTGCAAAGCCAACAAAGAATGAAACCATCAAGCAACATGCCGAATCCGCTGTTGCTTCATTGCCCAAGCTAAAACCGTTGTCACCGCCGCCAATGTTGACAAAGTGGACATAAACATACACACTTACACATATAAACACCTGCCTTGACTATACACTAGCACCTGCACAGATATTGTTACTGCTTGCAGCAGGAGTAGCGTAAAAAGTACGCTCAGCACGTACTTTAATTATTGGGCCAAATTTATTTTAACACTTCACGCGCTCGCCCATAAAACTCCTCCCAAACGCCCCTCTGTAATACCTCTATACATACATTACTACACTTTTTTTAGACAATGTTTGAGAAAGCCTTTTTTATGCTGATTCAATTAAATTCGAGCCTTTGTATTTAACTCTTTTGCTGGCTGCTGTTGCCTGGGCTGTCAACATTTCTGGATTTATTTATTTTGGGATCATGTAGCAAGGCACCCCAACCCACCTCTTGAAAGTGAAAAATTTATATTTATATATATATTTTTTTTTAATTTTAATTTAATTTGCCTGAAAATCGCATTAAAAAAAATTTCGTGAAATGCGTATTGCTTGATGGGATAAGGCTAATGAGTTTGACACAGTGTTGAAAAGAGCTTTTTGTATTCTATTGAAGTATGATATTAAAAGTAATTTCTTTTTATTTTTTTAAGTACTCCACGGTATGTATAATAATAACGGTTATGATTTATTCAGATTGGTTATGAAAGAATTACGTTTTAAGGATTCGCACACAAGTTATGCCGGCAGAACAAGTAATGTGCGTGTTGGTGGGAAAGGAGAGAGTGCATTAAATGTGTGTATGGGCGTGTGTCCGAGCTTAATAATTTTTGGCATAACTTAATCAAGGAACGAAAGTAATAAAATCTGTAATTAGAGTAATTTTATAAATTTATGTGGAAATTTATTTTTGAAAATTTTTTAAATAAACTTCGTCACTTGGTGTTAAATTTATGACTTATATGGTTTCCTATTATTGTCTATGTAATAATATGCATGTGGTCAGATGTCAGTTAAATTTTGAAAAACATTGTTTCGAATAGTTAATTGAAGTACCCAATGCGAGGATTGGTATAAAAAGTTGTGAATATTTATTGTACAACTATTTTAAAAACTTGAAAATTTATATAAATGTATTAAAATTGTACATGTGTTAAGTATGCAGGGGAGCAACCAGGATTTTTTTCTTGGGGGGGGAGGGTTTTATAAAATTTTGCACTTATATATAAAATCAATTTTACAAAAGCTTCAAGTCACAGCAATAAGTTTCAACTCTTGGGTGTTAATGGATTAAGTTAATGGGCTAGGTGGGTGTCGAAGGCTCAACCAAAGAATATGATAAATAATTTTTGTAAATATAAAAACTAAATATTTGAAGCATTAGATAATGTATCTTGAAGAAGGATTCCAAAATTTAACAAGATTGGTTATAACTTTTTGGGAAACCATGACAGCTAATTTGCAAAAATAAGTTTGGACTCTCTTTAGGGAAAATATTCTGGACATATGGATACAATGTCATAAGGAAAAAACAAAATTAATTTTCAAACCGACCCAACCCCTAAAATAACAGTCATATTTAAAATTGAAGTTAAGTTTTTATAAATAGTAGGTATTTTATTAATATTAAAAAATATTTCACAAAATTGCTATAATTGTATACTTATTCCATCAAAATATGCAAGTCTTGCAATCAAGATTGAATAACGGAATCTGTTTGTCCAAAAATGCTTTTATTATTTGGATACGAATACTTAACGAAATAATGCACTTATTTAGTGTTATCAAAGCCTTGCAAGAAAATAAAATATAAAAAAATGCATATAAAAATCGAGTGTCTTTCTCAAAATTTTATCTCTCGCCGAGTAAAAGTTAAAATTTTTTAGTTCAAACTGTACAACAGGCACTGTGAGGGAATTTTGGCCGTACAGAAGCTGTACAGCGGTCATTTTAAAATTAACTTGCTTCTGCGTTGTTAAGGCTCTTTAGAATCGGCCAAAATGTTTTGAAATCGCCAGTTTTACAGACGTTTATGGATTTTTCTTGTTCTAAGAAGGTTAAACGAAGGTTTTAGGCAGTTATACGAAGGTTTTAAGGCTTGAGCTACAATATTTTCAGTTTTTCTCGGGGAAATTGCAATTTTTTTCTCCCCACAATGACTGAACACTTCACTTCGTTGTAAAAATATCCAAATGGCGCTAGCCTTAAAATTCGTCCTTTGATGAGTACTAATGGAGCTCATTTCCGACAATATAAAACACAAAATTTCTGACTCCTTGGGATGAAAAACTAAGAGCCGAAATAAGAAAAAATCATTTGAGTCTCTCGCCATCAAAATAACCGATGAAATTTCCTTTAAAATAGACTTTTAATCATAATCTTCCATTGAATTTTCAAAATCAGTTTCATGAAAATCCTTCAAAATTGCACAAATCTTATTCGATTTTAATGAATGATATCCTTTTGGAAGAGTGTCGTAAAGACTTTCGTTAAAAAAGAAATTATGTCGATTAAAGTCAGCATTTCCTAACTCATGCTCATTGGTATAACTTTATTATATGTCTGATAAACGGATGAACAGAAGCAAAATCAAACCAACATCTTTTTTTCTAATAAGCCCATATTTCTAAAAATCTAATAATATTTGACAATTTAGAGAAATATTTATGAAACAGATTCGGGAAAATGCGATGGAAAATTATGAATTTTAAATTTTTGCTCAGTTGCAGAAATAAATCGGAATTATTTTTTTACTGAATCACATGACTTCGCTATAAACTTAACTCCTGCAGAGTTTGGGTCAGTTTATGTTTACAAAATAATTATAAAAAAAGAACGAAAAATAACAATTTAAGAGGAAATTTCCTTTCAGAGGAATTTCAAATTCAGGCTTTCTTATTTTGTATTACTTTTGAATTCATTTTCATTCAAATATTTCAAGTCGTTTTAGTAGGTTCTAAGCTAAAAGTTGAAGAGACAACTCAAATCGAAGTATTGTCAAGAACCCCTCAAGAGGTCAGAATATCTTGAACCCCTCAAGAGGTCAGCCTGAAGGAAACAAACATGAAATTTTAGTAGATTGTACATTAAACAGAATCGATTTGAAATATACATTTGGGGTGTTTACTTATTTGAAAAGATGTGTGTTTGCTTTTCATATGAACCACTTTGATTTAATTCTATTTTGCTTGGTACTACAATAATTTTTGCGGGTTTAAACCCCTAAACCCCTAAAACACCCCTTTTGGTTGCGCTAATGTAAGTATGAGACACTATAAAAAAAATATTATACTACAAAGTGTTATAATAAGAAGTAGATTTTCCAGATTTATAGTGCAGAGAACTGGATAGAAGCAAATCTTAAATAAGTAAGGAATGTCTAAAATCAGTTTAGCCCGACTTTAATTTTTCAGCATATAAAAAATAGTATTGCAAGTGAGCGTATCCATGGGCAGATGAAGATAATATTTGTTACACATCGAAGTTTTAATATTATAAGCTTATGCAAAGCAAAAAAGGAATATTCAAGTCAGCAAAAATTGAAAAATCTATCGACTGCAAAGAATTATATAATGCCGATTTCCTTGATATTGAAAGAGCTTTCAATAATATGTCATATGAGTCGAAGGACAATTGAACATTTGCCTCTTTAAATTCATATGCCACTAGTAATCAGCAGATGGTTTGTGGCGATACTTAAAGGTAGAGTTATCTAGACCTACTTGAATAATACTTTCCTTAAAACAACTACAACCAGAGGAAACTTGCGAAGAAACGTCTTTTCACTTCTGCTTTGGTGCCTAGTTGTAAGTAGTCTTCTAGTTGAACTCAAATTAACATAGCACACGAGAAAGCTTTGAAAGAACAGTGTCTGACGTTTAACAGGTAGTACTGTACACGGTACAGAGATAGTGTTTAAAGGAAGGCCTCTCTATAAGCTTTATCTTTCTTGCCCTGAACTCTTTATAGAGAAAGTAAATTGGTAAAACTCAGCAAAGTATTTTGGAAAAGTCCTGAATAACAAACTGTAATGGATCATTCCCATAGACCGCATTATCAGCAGATCCACGGCCTCTTTCTGTCACTTTTAAAAAAATTGGCGATTAGAACTAAAGAAAAATCCCTAAGATGAGGTACAATCTCTGCACGTTGATCGTTAGACCCGCACTGTTATATGCGTCTGTAGGTTGAAAAACCTAGAAAAATCAAAGATCTGCAGAAATATGTGTGGCAAGCTGTATCAAGTCCACCCTAACAGCTGCATTCAATGTCATCTTAGGGCTAACACCAATTGACATAAACATCCGGATGGAGTGAAGCTCAGCATGTATAGGATTTTCCATCTGGGTAACATTGCCCCCAACCATCCTTTAAAGAGACACTTCTTCTTAATCATAAACCTGAAGAAAGAAAGGAAATTCTCCACGTCCTTAGATGATATGCTTCCCAAAGACTGCTTTAACAAAACATCATCGTAGTTATCCCCCTTAGATCTAATTGCGAGCATGAGAAGCTATCTCCATCTAAAAACGAACTTGTATTGTAAACGGATGCTTTTCAAATGAAGGAAGGCACTGGAGATGAAATCTTTGAAAGTCTCTCCGATTAGAGACAATTCTAAAGCGTCTGTCAAAAATAAATTTAGTCATGTTCTTCTTGAAAACATGAACTGTAACCGTTGGGAGTCGGCATAAAACATGTAGGTCCAGTTATCGGTCAATTGTCCATCAAGAAATGGATCGATCCGTCTTCGAAAACGTCTTCGAGACTTGTCAGTTTCTTGCAAGACGGATCGATCCATTTCTATGGGTGTACTTTGATTGTCCTTTGAAGACATTTTCAAACAATATTGCAGAACGTATGCATAGTTTATAACAAAACTATACACTTTCGGTGCATGGTTTTATTTTTTTGTGTGAGTGAAATGGCATTTGTTTATTTATTTTTTGCTGACAATAACATGACTTGTCTTTCAGAACGTCAGCGTTCACTCTGAGTATGTGTATTTCGTGTTCGAGACGGCTTTGAATACTTCATCTTTGAGGATTGACATTCTAACTGGGCGGTCAAAGTGCTTTTAAGCGCTGAAATGGCAAACTTGTTGTTGTTGCTAGTGATATTTTAAATTTATTTATTCGAAATTTAATCCCTGTAGGTTAAACAATGTTTTAAATTGAATAAACATAAGCTTATTTATAGAGTTTTAAATATTTGGGTTGTATGGGAGGTAGGCGTGTCCGTTAGTGGATTTCAAAAATATTTAACAGTGCAGTTTTTTGGGTCTATGTGAGTAAATAAACAATGACTTGTTAAATTTTAGGGAATAAAAATGGGCTTTTACAAAATTTTTTAATCGAAAGAAGATAATTTATTTAAAAATATAGGTATATATTTTACAATATTTAATTAAATTTTTCTACTATATACTCGTATAACTTTATGCCTATGGAGTATTCTTTTTCAAATTAGCCACCTTTCGGTTCATTAAAATATTTGGAGTGAAAAAATATTTGGAACAATATTTGGTGTTTTTTGAAAAACCGAATTTGAAAGGACTTCCCCCTACGTACTAACTATTTTTAAATATTTAAAACTATATATAACGTAATAAAACTGCACTGTTAAGAAAGTGAGATATGGGATTTGAACAGAAATATGGCTGTATGCACCGTAAACTATACGAATCTGAAGCATTTCTGGAATTCTATTTCGAAAAATGAGTTTCTATAGCTGAGCTTCAAAAGACCTCAAGAACCCCGTTCTAGTATTAATCCACCATATCTTAGCTCTTTCCATCCTAATGGAATCCTAAAGGTGGCACCTTAATATCAGAAAATTAAAGCTCGCAAAAAATCGATGAAAGTATTTTGATTATTCCATTAGTACTATTAAAAAACTATTATTTTTTTGTTTTTTGGAACAAAAGGGTCTCCTTTTAAATATATTTCCATACACTGAAAACAAAAATAACACATTAATTATGATTTTGTACATGATCACCATGAGACGTTTCGTGAGTAATGATTCACGATTTCATGAGGCACATCAACTATTTATGATATCAATGCACAAAAGAAAATACAAACATAAGGATATGAATATTTTATAAGCCTAGTGTTTAAGGAACACAAACTGTGTTTACATGAAAAAATGCCAATAAAAAAACACACACAAATATAAATCATAGCTTTTATGATAAAATTCATAATCTTTATGTACAAGTAAAAAGATTTTAAAAATATTTCATGATATAAGAGAAAAATTCATGCATCTCATGTTCAAATACAAGGGAAATGTGAAAGACTTTATGTGTTCATTGACCTTAATTTATAAAACCCAAGAATAATTACACAGGGGCGGTAAGACTTGTTCATAAGATTAGTGTCAAATCAATGATTATCTTATATAATAAAAGAATTTAGAGACCACTCCACGAATTTAGAGACTACAATTCATACATCTTTTGTACATATTGGACTTTACTCGCAAATAAAAGCGCCAAAGCGAATGGCGCTGTCGCTATTCAACGACTTCATATGATGTTTCGGTTGCAATTATTTTGTTCTTTTCATACACTCATACACAAACAAAACACTAAACAAATAAATAAATACTCGAAGACTGTGTTTGCGTTCATGAATTTCATGTACGCTGGAGTTGTAAAAGTTATCACACTTTAACATAACTTATTCTTGTATTTTATCGGCTTATGAGCTTATGAACAAGTACACTTGATAAGTGAACGAAAAACGTGAACGTGAATTTATATGTTAATTATAACAAAAAAAATAAACAAATTGGCCATTTCAGCCCTTGAAAGGACTTTGACCGAGCTTCTAATGATCAATTGTGTAGTGTGTGTTTTGAAATGTTTGCACACAATTAACTGAGAACTGAACCTACATGTTTTATGCCGACTCCGAACGGCTAAAGTTCCTGTTCTCAAGAAGCTTTACATGGCATTATTTACTCTCTGAGGTTTGCCATTGTCTGCAGAGAGGTGGTGACCGATCAGAAAAATTTTTTATTGAAAAAAACTTTTCGCTGCGGCTGGGGATCGAACCCGGGCTCCGAGCATGCTAAGCCACACACTTAACCTGCATGCCACAGTCACCACGTAACTTTATATATCATATGTTAATTATAGTAACGTAAAAAAAAACACATAAATCTGAGAAACGAACTTTGAGTGAGGTTTTTAGTTTTAGATTTATTATAGGTCCAAAAACTTTATTGAAGCATTGAAAAATTAAGTAAATTTTTTACTTCATTCCAGTCTTGAGTTTGAAAACACAATGAAACTATCTTGTCTGTCATAATAAATAAATAAGATTTGAAATATATAAATGAGCATTTTTAAGCTTCATAAAATATAAATGGAGAAATTGGCAGCGATCGATCTAAGTATTATAGCGGCATAATTAAAATGGCCGTGCTGTGCTGATTTAATTCAATGCTATTCTTTGTTAATATACCAGTTATTTATATCTTAACAATTTGAACTGATTTCCATCCAATTAAATTTCTATGTTAATGCTTGTATTTGGCATTGTATTGAGTTACGATGTCAATAGAAAAGCATTTAAATCGGAGTCAGAAACAGTCTCCAGAGACAAGAAAAAACAATTAATAACGATTTCGAGTAAGTCAGCCATACAGGCAGAGCATGATTGCTGCGGCGCATAGTGGTTTAAAACTGGGAAAAAAATACTACAATCCATAAAATCTTCTGGTAAATTGTTGCTTTGTCATTATGACTCAAATTGATGTTTTCTATCAAAAATTAAAAAATTAAATAATAATGAATAAAATAGTTCAATAATTTTGAAATTATTTCCAGAGAATCTTATTGAAAAATTTGAACGTTTAGTGCTTACCAGGGATGATATTTTGAGTGAAATAGTACTTTTTTGAGTACTTTTGACTCTACAAAAGTACCCGAGTACCTTCATATCGAAAAAAGTACTCTGGTGTATTAAAGAATTTTACTTAAAATTGTATCAAGAGTTAAAAAAATCATTTTTGAAAATGCAGTCATAAACTTATTGCCAAAATACTCGACCAGTCATGTATTATTTGCCGTTGATTTTAGAAATGTTCTCAGAACAAAACCTTTTAAAAGAAAAAGTCAAAAATTTTCATTAAACCACTAGTAAGATCTTGTTCAGTACTATTATTTCCAATCATTTGTTTATTTGCTGCACCAGCTATTATTTTTACGAAAACCACGGTTTATGGATGTTTTTCAAAATAGTTTAGCTCAATGGCGGCTATCGTTATAGACAAAACAAAATGTTGTGCACTCGTCTTAGAATCGATCAAGGTTAATTTTAAGTTGGTGGCAATGACAACTTTTTTTTTTGCCCCATAGAGGTCGAGATGACCTAATATACATATTTAACGGGTTCTGAAGAAATCCCGATTATTTATTGTTCCTTTATGTAATAAATATAATAAAATTTAAAAAAGTATTGGTTTTAGTTTATGTATTTATTCACATATCATTTCTTAATAAAAAGTACCCCAAACAATAAAAAAGTACTATTTGCCTTTGTAAAAGAGTACTCTCGAAAATGATCCGATATCATCACTGGTGCTTACTGTAATTTCGTATTTGTTTTTTCCAGGACCGTTTTTTTCTATAAAATCTTTCATGATGGTGCATTAAAAATACAATTTCAATCAAATTTATTATAAAAATGCCTTTTCTGATGTTCAGTTGGCGGTATGTTAATATCTTTCAGTAAAATTTTGTGCAAATTATTTAAAAAGTGAATGAAAGCTCGAGTATTATTAAGTAAAAATATTTTTTAAACAATATTTTTAAAAAAAATGTTTGTATTAGAACAGAATTTGTCGAATAATAGGAAGAAAACTCGTCTTTAAATTTCCTTTGCTTCATATAAGGATGGACTTGGTTGTGGCAGATTTCAATGTTAATTTTCCTGGTATCTTATATAGCTACTTGCAGCTGATAACCCAAAATTTCATCACACAACGACAAATCTTTCTATTTATTGATCATTTTTATATTGAATTCAAACACTGTGTGGCGTACAACTCGTCCTTGCATTGCGCTGACAGTTCAAAATGTGACTCACTGGCAGCTATGCAAACCCCACGTCAACACAGGAAACAACTTTTAGCCCACACTTTTCTTGCTCGCTAAGCTTGCTGTGCCTTATGCTGTCATTTCCTAGCCAACCAATACGCAACGCTGCTGGAATACTTCCTCAGAGACTTGAGCTGCTGTGGTGCGCTGCAATTTATGCAGTTTGAATGATTTTCTTGCTTGTTGTTGCTTATTTTTTTTCTGCTCCAATTTCAGTGATTTTTTTTCTTCTTCTTAAGGATAGCAAATAAATTTGCAAAATACTTTGCAGTTTAATTGAGCTTTTTTTTTTGCTTATTGATATTGAGCAGAGAAGGAAAAGTCCTTTGAGCATAGTTTGCCTGTTATTTTAATTGGATATTAAATGTTTGCTGGTCTTTACAGGCAATTCATGGCAATTGATGTTCGTTGAAATAAAACTGTTTGAGGGCTTAGATGAAATGAAATTTTTCTGGCATATCTATTTATACTAGTATCGACTGGGGTCGAAATTCGACCAATTTATTGATTGCATATTTATAATTATATGCGAGATGATAAAAATAAGTTCGAGGCTATAACTCTTAATTCATTAGAGATATAAAGCTATTTTCTTCAAAAAAATTATTTTTTTATATTATTATTTTGTTCAAAAACAGAAAAACAATATTTAAAAAAAAATTAATTTTGTCAAAAAAATCAAAAAGGGTAGGGTAGCTTTGATTCTTTGATGGCACGGACAGTTTATTAATTTAGTGTCAAGACAAAATAAATTCACCTAAAACTCGGTATAGACTTTGAAAGAAAATCAAAAATGCAATTTTGAGGTTTTGTTTTTTACAACAAAAATAATTTTTACCCCATATTTTAAGAATAAATCAAATTTTGTGGTCCTTTTTTACTAAAAGGAAACTTTTAAAAAGGTTTTAAAAAGGTTTTAGTTTTAAAAATTTTTTTTTTAAGATAACTGATAAGACTTAAATACAAAAAAGAAATAAATAAAATTTATTCACAGATGACGGAGTTATTGGCTACAGAAATAAGAACATTCAATTTGAGACAGTTTTTTTCTCTCTCTTGGCATTTGGTTGAAACACACGCTAAATAAGTAACGACAATATTAAGAAAATTCATTAAAAATACTTTTGGTTAGAAATTTGCTGTAAATTATATCACATTTGAAAGAAAATTTAACAAACTTTCAGAAAATATTAGAAAAATTGAAAAACCGTTAAAATTTAACCAAGTTATTTACTTGGAAAGTCAAATTTTTTAATTCAAAACACATTTTTTTACAAATTTTACAATTGACGTATGAATAAAACTAAATTTTTTTAAAAAATTGTAAATTTTAAAAAAAAAATTCAATTTCGACCAATTCAAGAACTCTTCCCCAACAACAATTTCATATTAATCAAAGAGCAAATTTTTTCTCAAAAATTTAATTTCTCACTTAGAAGGTTGGGAACCCCCTCTATCAGATATATCATTTATATATACACTAGCAATACCCGGCGCGCGTTGCTACGCCTTAGGCCACGTGCATAGTAAACGCCGATTCAGACTGCCTGCCTGTGTCCGCAGAGTGTGTGAAAAAGCGAGAGAGATAGATATTTGTATCTCATTTGTTCACACAGATTTCAGCTTGCCTGTCTGTCTGAATCGGCGTTGAAAATGCACGCAGCCTTAGACAAACACATGTACTTCATCTGTGACTTCAGAACCTATTCGATCAAAAATGTAGCTTGTAGGGGAAGGTGCACCCACTTGACCAAAGCTCAGACCAGTTTTCTATTAGAAGGACATTACCAAATGGCAACTCCATTCGGAATTTCACTGATCAGCGATTTTTATTTCCAATGCTAATTGCTATTAAAAATTTGGCTTGTATGGGCGGATTCACAACCCGTTTTCCAATGCCCGTGCTATATTTCTTGTCGAAAGACATTTCCAAAAATTAAATTTATACTGAGTTTAAATATTATGAAACATTAAGTACCACAGCTATTCGATATTAAACATTTAAACTATGTTGATGGTGTCACGACCCAATTTCCAATGCTTGCTGAATTTTTCCAGTGGATGGACACGACTTAATGTTATATTCCTTCCGAGTTTCACAAATTTGTGACTTATGTTTCTTAAATTATACTGAAAAGTTTGAATGCCTTAAAAGTGTCACGCCCCTTCTGCAACGGCTTTAAAATTTTACCAGTGAAAACAGCACGTGAAAATTGAGGTCAAATACAGAATTTTGGAGCTGTGCAACATGTAATTCTAAAGCTATTCGATATCGATGCCAAACTTCACAGGAGCGCTCTGCAGACTTTGCTAGAGTTTCCCTGAAAATTTCATAACAATTGGTTTAGCGGTTTTGAAGTCTACTTGTACATACAATCATTTTAATATACAAAGAAGATGTTAACAGCTTGTTTAAAATGTGCTTAACTTACGCATCCTTTAAACACTAAAATATGCGTCAAACATACGTTTTCGATGCGTTTTACATGCGCTGCGTAGCTTATGCCAGGCTGTCTAATATAATGGAAAACCATTCAAAAGTTGAATTATAATATTAAGGTTCAACTAAAACTACTGGAGACCAATGCAAATGCATTATTTATAATGCTATTATAAAAAAACAGAGAAACCAACCAACTTGAGACCCTCCTCCTTTTTGAAATCGGTTAAAAATAAAAAATATGCTCCAATCACAATAACTCTTTTAATGTGCAACATTTATTAACACGCGAAATAAAAAACTTTGAGGCTTCAGTTTGGAACAAAATCGAAAATCCAACTAAATTAAAGAAGTTATATTGGTATTCCTCTACATTTATGGTCATCATTTTGTTACAACTTCATTTCATAGTACCAACCTATTTGATTTTAAAAAAGACGTTGGAAAATAAAAACAAAAATTATTTTCTGATGCGTCCAATATAAACCTATTGAAAAGTTTAAAGGAAATCTATTTTATAAGGTTGTATGCATGAACATAATTTCTGCGCAGATGAACACAAACAATGACATATCAATGCGACATTTCAGATCGTACTGAGATCCTCTGAGAAGCATTTGAGCATATGCAATGGAATATTTGTATACTGAAATAACTACAACAATAAAAAATTTCATCCCCCATTTCATGGTAAGATTTTAATATATTTATATTTCTCTCTGAGCAAGAAGTTGACTGCAAATAAAGTAGCTAGTGTTGCCATAAAAACAAATTTTAAATCTGAACTATTGTATAAAGCTTTCAATCCGTCGAGATTGTGTTATTGTCGATGAATAACATTTGCAATAAATAACAAAATAATAATTTGGTTATATATCAGGCATAAGAGGAAAAAGATTTTTTGACTGTAAATATGTATAAACAATTCAAGTCTGAAAACCATAACAAATACGATGTCAGATTGTTGGCAACACTGCTCAATAGACCAAACTGAGAGCAACTCCCGACACAACATGGCAGCCAGTGTTGCCAGAAAGTTTTGAGAAAAGAAGCTAGATGGCCTTTAAAAAATGGCTAGAAAAGGCTAGATGGCTTTAAAAAAAGCTAAAAAAAGGCTAGATTTGTTAACGCTATTATACCCTAAACATGTAAGGTCAGGGTATATTGACTTTGTGCAAACGTTTGCAACGCATAGTAATAAGCGAGTCCGGTATAGAAAAGTATATATTCCTGATCAGTGTCACCTCTTGAGTCGAGCTAACCATGTCCGTCCGTCCGTCTGTCTATGTGTTATCTGTTAATATAGGTTAAGAAGGAGATGAGATTGGTACACATGTTCACATGAACCCAAGCATCTGCACTATTGAATAGTTTTAGAATCCGCCCACGGACACGCTTACTTCCCATACAACTAACAAATAAAAATCGCTGTATAGATGGTTGTAATTAAGCTACCGAAATAAAATTTAAATGTATTTATTTTGTATCAAAACGTAGACATAAACAAAAAATTGGCGTGCTCTACCCATGAACATGCCCACCTCCCATACAACTCCAACATTGAAAACACTATTATAAAGACCCTTTTATTTGAACTACAGGGATTAAACTTATCAGATATGTATTTTATATTAAAACTTAGATGTGTACTTAGATGTAAGATAGTCGTCATTCGCCCTTAAACACGCCCACCTCCCATACAACCCACTATAGTAAAAACGCTATAAAGAGGTTTATATGAGCCAAAAATATAAAACTTGGTATTGAGATTGTTGTATCAAAACTAAGATGTGTTCACAAACTGAGCGACATCCGCCCATAAACATGCTCATCTCCCATGAAACCCACAATATGGAAAACACAATAGAAACGTTTATATTTGGCCTACAGAGATAAAACTTGGTATGAGATCATAGTATATAAAACTAAGATGTGCTCACAAAAAAAGGCGTAATCCACCTACGAACGCGCCTTCCTCCCATACAACCTTCATTAGTAAAACCTATATAGTTCTATAAATACAGGGATTTTAAACAAAAATAGGAAGTTACTTCTATTTGTTTTAGTATTTTAATATATAGTTTATTTAAATATAATAGGAGGTCTAGGGTATTTCATAGTCGGACTAGACTTTCTTTACTCGTTTTCTTTTAAGAAAAGTTGAATACGGTTTCTTTTCTAGTTTTTATTTTAAATTTCGTTGTACTAAGAATTCTTTCTACCTCAGCGTTGCTTAATGCTAAAATAATAAAACTAAAAATCAAATCTGATAGCTCTTGGAACGGATCTTATTCAATGAATCTCTAGCTTCTGCCCAGCTAGATTCCTATTCTACTTGTGATTTACAATTTTTTGCCATTATATTTCAATTATAGTTATTTCTTCTGTAGAGTAACTGGAGTTTTCTTTCTCTATAACAGAAAATATTTGGGTTTAACCACTTTAAAAGAATAAAAAGAGCAATAGAAGATTTACACTTTCAAAATTGCAACGTCAGAAAAATTGGATGTAGTAATGCATCTTTAAGCAATATATTAAAAAAGGCTAGAAAAAGCTAGAAAAAAACAAAAAAAGGCTAAAAAAAAGGCTAGAGGCTAGATAGTAATTTTCGAGGCTAGACAACAAAAAAAAAGGCTAGATCTAGCCTCAAAAAGGCTAGACTGGCAACACTGATGGCAGCCGTGCTGAGTTACTCTCACAGCCAGAGCTTAAGCATTGGTTTTCTGCTGCTTGTTGTGCTGCTTGTACAGCATTAGCATGAATTAAAAGACATGAATTCTTAAATAATTAAAGAAAAAGTTTTGTAAAAAACGTAGTACCCTATTTTAATTTCGCTTATCATAGCAATTGAATAGTGAAAAAATTATAAAAATCGGTTCAGCGGTTATTGAGAACACGTCGCCGCAAATCCGTGAGTCTCCTTTTATATAATAGTATAGATATAGATATAGATATAGATTCTGCACATCTGGGCAACATAACCTTTCGAATGATACAAGTTTCATTTTTTTTGAGTTTTAATAAATACCTAAAAAGCGTATTTTAAATAAGACAATAAAAATAATTAAAATACATACATCCACCGGTATCCCATTTGGTGACCGCTGCATAGGTAAATGTAAAAAAAGGAAAAAAATATTTGTTTTAATATTTGTCAAAAAAATTATTAAGTGACTTTTTTATGCTCTAACGATATCAACACTAAACAAGATACCGGTGTTGCCAGCGTGATCCAACTTCTATTGAGATGCCACAAAACGAAAAAAGAAAAAATATATAAAATAAAATTAAAATTTTAGTTAGCATACATTAATTGAAATGTGTGTAGATGAAATAATGAAAGATATACCTATATTTAAAACATATATATTTTATAGGAATCGTCCTCGATCGCGTACGTTTTGGCAAAACTTTAAAATGAGATGCATGAGTTCCACTGCAGCACAGGATCTAGATCAAATATGAACAGCATAACTTCCAATACAAGCGCAACATTGTTGGTCTTATGCAGGCTTCAAATCTGCGTTCTTTTGTGCCACACGGCGGCCATTTCCACACATGTTCGATAGTTAAGAAGCTAGTACGCCAGTATGCCACACTAGTTGGCTTGTGGGCAAAAATTTTTGATTTTCTATGTCCAACAAAGCAAAAAAAAAATATTCTCTTTAGTCACTACGTAACCAGGGTTGTATTGAAACATTAGTCTAGTACTATGTGGAGTACATTTTGATGATTTAAAGACGATGTGAGAAATATTTGTACTTTTTCTTTTCTATTTGGTAGTACTCTATGTAAGTTGCATACAGTATGTGTGATAACTTTGTTTTGATACAGTATACAAGTTATTTCGAGAAAATTATGCTGGTGTTAAGGACTTGGAAAGCATTTTTTCTTAATTTTCCCCACTCAAAAATAATTTTATTCCGAAGCAATAAATACTTTTTTAAGAGAACATTATTATTGTTCTCAAATGTAACCCTGTATGTGCCAAACTGATTTCGTAATTTGAAGGCTCGCTTTCTCGAACACATACAAACCGCCATATTATTTGCCACACAAGTTCACAGATGTAAAAGCCTCATTAGAAGTGTGTACAAAACAAAACATAAAACATAAGTTCTAAACACTTAAAAACATAGATAAAATGATTTATTCATATCACAGGAACATTATATTCTTTGAAATCATTTATCATTAAAAATCATTTCTGCACTTATTAATTACAAAAAATATTTTCATTTCAAGTGAAGCCTAGTACTTTGTACATTTGCGTGAAATTTCGTTCGCAGCATTCATTTTTTAGTTGCGTGAAAATTCTGACAAATATTTTATTGCGTAGAAATTGTAAGATTTCTAAAATGAAGAAAGTCATGCTTTACTTTTCCAAATAGAGAAAAATTTATATATATACATATATAAAACAAAAAATGTACGACAACTGTCATTTTTCACATCAGAATAAATAGGCAGATCAATTAAATTGACGTGGAAATGTGTTGCAAGAAAAATATGAGTACTGTTTTGACGAAGATGTTGTGAGAATTTTCAAGCATACTTCACAACTAGAGTTTTTTGTATGGAAATTCGAATAAAATTTCACATGAACTGGACAGAGTTTTTTTCCCCCTGGCAAACCAACTTACGTTAGCAATTTTCAGGTCTGCGCAATATTGTTATTTGTTGAGTACTTTCAATGTAATATTGTCTGCCAACAAAAGGCCATCTTCCGTTTTTATTGGCATTTTAGGTCAACCTGTTTGTACTTCAAGTGAGGTGTATCTGCTCAGACAATCCGAACCGACTGAAAGAGAGTTTTGTTTTCTCTTAAACGAAGTACTTGAAAGTATATTTTTGGAAACCTGATAAAAAATAATTTGGTTTCATAATTCCGCTGTGCAGCGGGTTCTTTGGATTGCAGGTTTTGATCCATTTCGCGTTTTTCTTCCAAAGAAACTGTTGAGTCAAAAAATGCCAAAGCTACTGCTTCATCAACTATATGTATACCATAAGTGATCACTCATTTTTTTGGTAACACAAACTGAGTTTCAGAATCAGGTTTTGCATATTCTAGCATACTTTCAATACCATTCCAGTCTTAAAACGGAGCTGATATTGGATTTTCACACCAAACCAAGCTTTTATGAAGATTTTTACCAAAAAAATGCAAATATCTCGTTAGCCATTTGTGTACCCTAAACCTGAAAGGTCAGGGTATATTAACTTTGTGCAAACGTTTGTAACGCATAGAACGAAGCGAGTCTGTCCGTCTGTGTGTTTTCCGTATACACAGGATAAGAAGAAGGAGTTGAGATAATAAGATGAAACTGAGTACACATGGTCACATGAACTCAAAAATCTGCACTATTGAATATTTTTGGAATCCGCCTACGGACACGCCTACCTTCGCCTTTGTAAAAAACAACAAAAACAAAAACAAATTGGCCATTTCAGCCCTTGAAAGGACTTTGACCGAGCTTCTTATGATCAATTGTGTTGTGTGTGTTATTAAATGTTTGCACACAATTAACCGAGAACTGGACCTACATGTTTTATGCCGACTCCATGCATGGCATAATTGGCATACATGGCATAATTTACTCTCAGAGGTTTGCCATTGTCTGCAGAGAGGTGGTGACCGATCAGAAAAATTTTTTTATTGAAAAAACTTTTCGCCGCGACTGGGGATCGAACTCGGGCTCCGAGCGTGCTAAGCCACACACTTAACCTGCACGCCACGCTCACCACAGCCTTTGTAAGCCTTTGTTTAACTTACAGAGATAAAATTTGGCACGTGTATTTTTTATGACAAAACGAAGATTTTCTTGGAAAATTTACATCATCCGCCCACGGAGACGCCTACCTACCATACAACGCAAAAATTTAAAACTGCATAAATAAGCTCATAATTAACCTACAATAATAAAATTTTTTGTGAATGTGTTTTGAATAAACATAAAGATGTCTTCGAAAAATGGGTGTCATTCGCTCACGGACACGCCCACCTCCCATACAACCCAAAAATTCAAAACGCAATAAATATGCCTATGTTTAAGTAACAGAGATTAATCTTGCACGTTTGTTTTTTATGACAAAATAAAGATGGTTTTGGAAAATCCATCCCCTACTGCCCACGGACACGCCTACCTCCAACACAACCCAAAAAGTTAAAATTGGAATTAATAAGATTATGTTTGTCATAGAGAGATCAAATTTAGTATGTATGCATTTTATACTTAAAACTAGCAACCCTCCGCGGCCTTGCTCGCGATATGTTTTATTATAAAAACAATGTCTTATGTAATTTGTTGTATTATTGTTTAAGTATCGTCATATGTATTCAAAATTGACATTATTTTGAATCTAATATAAATTCATTATTTTCGGTTGTTTTCTGATATCAGGTAGAATAAATCTATTGGATGGATTTCCTATCCTAAAAAGACCAAAATATTACGGAAAAACAGTTCTGCATTAGATAATCACAGACATTTAAAAGGATGGACCTTGTGCTTGGTTTATTGTCAAAGTAAAACTCGTTGGTATAGAATTATAAACTTATATCCCCTTAAATGTGAGGGAATCAAAGGGATTCGAGGCATTAAAATATTTTCTCCTCTGCTGGACCAGTCAGAATAAGACCTTTAACACGTAACCGAACTCCATTGCATACAAATTCGAAAGTAAGTCATCTTTTGTTTTCAGTGCATTGCTCAAGCATGAAGTAAACTTTATGCCAATATCCAACTGTCAGAACTGTTGAAGCAAACGTACCAGTTTTAAGTTACCGCGAAGTTGCACTCGAATATTCGTGCACAATTGTACAACTTGCTCTTTATGCCAAAATAATGACTTTTAAAGAAGCTTCTTTAAAATCGCCCGAAATCACCTGAAAAAAACAAAATTATCCGAGCTTCATGAAATGAACGAATATCTCTTTCGTTTAGGATATTAATTCGTTCTTATTATTCTCGATTTACATATGTAAGTAAAGTTACTGTAGAAACCTTAAAAATAACATACATAGCTTTTTAAAATAACTATTACCGACCCTATGTAAAAAAGTTATTGTGTGTTTGTGATTAGAAATTTGCTTATAAAATCCGCATGTCTTTGATTAATTATAACTTTTATACTCTTCTAACCCCACTTCTATGGAAACATATTTTATTTTATCACGAAATAGCCGCGAAAAATTAAGAGACTCTGTTTTATTTTTAAATATAACTGAAAACCAAATAGAGCAACTTTGAAAAACTTTACCCTTTTTTATTTTATACCTCAGCCTTTGAAATAAAACTCGTTGTAGTGGTTTTTTACAAAATGAATGACAATATCGATAATGTATTCTTTCAATAAAAATTATTTCTTAATCGTTTCTGATTTAGCAAAAACCGTACAAAATTTTAACCGTTAGACTAAGTAGACTTTGATAAGTATCGAATCATTTATTTAAGAAGTATGACTTTATTTCTGACTTATTTTTATAGTACGAAAAGATCTTCAGTTTGTTCATATATATTGTATTGACTACCTATATATCAATTCAAATAAAGAGAATCCTAATGAAAAATAAAGCAATTTATGAGATATTATGTTAAATGTTCAACTATTGTTTAAAATCGTAGATAGAAGATATTTTCACTTTTTAATAATTTAAAATTCAAAGTGAAAATTTTATTTAAATCAATGATATAGTTCATGAGTTATTAAACAAACAAAAAAAAAAAACGAATCTTTGAGATTCATTTTTATGTAATTCCATAGATATATTCAAGCTCTTTTATACTGCAAGTTGAAACCATTTTTATACCATAAAAATATAAGGTGATGTGATTAAATTTCTGCAAACGCTTGTAATGCATAGAAATAAGCGATTCCGGTAAAGAAAATGATATATATTCTTGATCAGGTGTCATCTCATGAGTCAATTTATCTATGTCTGTTTATCCGTCCGTCTGTGTGTTGTCCATAAGCATAGGATAAGAAGCAGTTGAGTTAACTCCATTTTGGTAGACATATTGAAATGGATCCAAGATCTGCACTTTTGAATATTTTTGGAGTTCACCCATGGACACGCTTACCTCCCCTACAACCCAAATATTTAAAACTCCATACATAAGCTTATGTTTGGCCAAAGAAGACAAAATTTGGTTTATATTTTATATCAAAACTAAGATGTGTTAAAAATAATGTGTGTAATACGAATAAACTCATACCTTTTTAAAATATTAAACTTTTGGGAAATAAATATAAAAATAATTCTTTATCCCTTAAAATACTTACAAATTAACATATAAAAAACCCATGAAAGGCTTGTGAATATACATAGTACAAAAAACCTAAGTGAATCTTTGTATTGTATCCTTTTAAGGCAAATGGTCTTCAAAACGTCATGCTCTTTAATTTAAGCCTTAAATTTTAACAAAAATTTCGATTCCCCTTTTTCTGTAGCTTTTCTATTCTGCACACAGTAGAGAGCGAGTAACAATTCTACTGTTTTTATTTGTACAGAAAAAATTCCCACTGCAAATAATTATTACGTTGAGACAGCAACAAACAAAAAACTCATAAGAATTTCTAAAATAAGAAATTCCAATTGAAAAAAATAAAGCAAAGACACTGATAATGCAAATATCTAAATGAAGCAAATATTAATGTTTAACACATAACCATGTTGCTCTATTTATTTTTAAAACAGCGCGCAGCCGCAAATCAACACAACATAACCAGTCGATTACGCAGTCGCAACTAAATTGTGTCCTTCTCGTTCATCGACTTGGCTTAAATTTCTGCACGAAGCATGTTGCAGCATTTTGCAGCGAAAACAACAATGTATGCGCTGCAAACAACGATAGCCATCGAAGCTATCAACAATCGACCTGCTTGCAAGAAATTTGTAGGAAAATTGATAAATTTTTAACTAAAATATCAATTTTACGGAAAAACTATTGATCTGAGATACATGTCACCACTGACTTTTTTGTTGGAAACGGCAATATCTTTCATTTGCTCATACATCATACCCACCTAACTGTTAAGGTGTAGGCAGCATATGGAAAATAAGCGATTAATTTGATGAAAAATATTGACTTAAGTAAGATTATTGGCCTATAACTTTTTAGCTTTTTTATAACTTAAAATTCTGAGTATACAAAGACCGTCTTGAATAATTTATTGTTCGATTATTGAAAATTTCATTCAAATCAGTACAGTGGTTCCGGAGATCCTGAATTACATACATGAAAAAAGCGAATCTTGGAGTTTCATTTTTATATAATAGTATAGATTAATTAAATTCAAAAATTGGGAGTAGTCCGTCTATGAACACGCCCACCTCCCATATCGAAAGCATTATAAAGGCATTAACTGTGAGCTACAGGAATAAAACTTGGTATGTGTAAATTTTTCTTCAACATTTAAATGCATATAAAATATAGGCTTCATCCGCCCACGGACACGCCCTTTTTCAATAATATTATTTTTTTTTTAAAAGTAGGTTAAGGGTATTTCATAGTTGGCCTAGACCGACTTTAGACTTTCTTTACCTGTTTTTTTTTTCAGTTTTGGTTAGTGAAAATTCATCTCTGAACAGAAATATATAGACGGTATATCGCTTTGAACGTGCAACGAGCGTGACTTCTTGCACCTGGTGTTTTAAATTTAAAATGACTATCTTCAAAACACTTTAGTTCTAGTTGAATGAGCTCTGTTTAGTCTTCGCGACAGTGATAAAGTTAATTGATTTTTGCACAACTCTACTTTGTTCTTGCATTCAGTTGAAGTTATTTTTAATCGACTTCAAAAAGGAGGAGGTTCCCAAGTTGGTTGGTTTCTCTGTTTTTTTTTTTTTTTGTTTTTTGTGAATGTATGTACATCGATTACTCCTTAAGTACTTGCTCGATTGCCGTGATTTTTTGTCAACATATAGAAATTATCAACGCGGAAGTGCGTGTCTATGAAAGGAGGCTGTATTCGGAAAAGGGGCGTGTCTCTATAAGAAAAACACTGTATCTCAATTACTATTAACACTACGATAATAAAATTTAGTACAAAGGTAGGTAAAAATATAACAAATAACTGCCAGTAATGTGGGCGGTATTCGATGAAGGGGCGTGTCACTATAAGAAAAACACTGTATCTCAGTAAATATTGACACTAGAGTACTAGAGTCAATAAAATTCACAGCAAAAATGCAATGGTAGGTACAATTATAAAAAATAACGTTTAGTTAAGTGTGCGTTAGTCGTCAAAGAGGTGTGGCAATATTAGAAAAACTCTGTATCTCGAATAATATTGACCTAGAGTACTAAAGTTAACTACAGGGTAGGTCAGTTATAAAACAATTAATTTCAATAAAGTGGGCGTTGTTTGATAAAGGGGTGTGGCAATGTATAAAACACATTGTATCTCGAATAACATTGACACTAGAGTACTAAAGTTGACTACAGAGGTAGGCACAATTATAAAAAATTAATTTTAATAAAGTGGGCGTTGTTTGATAAAGGGGTGTGTCAATATATAAAACACATTGTATCTCGAATAATATTGTCACTAGAGTACTGATATTTAGTTCAGAGGTAGGCACACTTATAACAAGTATTTGTCAATGAAGTGGGCGTCATTCGACAAAGGGGTGTGGCAATATTAGAAAACACTAAATCGAATACTGACGCTACTTACTGAAAAAGTACAGACGTAGGCACAATTATTACAAAATACTACCGAGGAATTGGGCGTTATTCGACTAAGGGGTGCGGTAGTGTGTAAAAAAACTGTATAATATTGACTTAAGGGTGATAAAATTCATTGTTAGAATGGGTAGAACTATTGAAAACACTATGACAAAGAGTGTGATATTGTCAACAAAGAGGCGTGTCAATATTACAAACACACTATATTTCAGTCAATATTGACATTGGGGTACTGATAAAAATACAAGAGTAGGTACTGATAAAGATACTGACAAAGAACGGAATAAGAAACGACAGAAAAGCATTTTCCATATTATGAATTTTTTTCCATTACCGAGGAATTGGGCGTTATTCGACTAAGGGGTGCGGTAGTGTGTAAAAAAACTGTATAATATTGACTTAAGGGTGATAAAATTCATTGTTAGAATGGGTAGAACTATTGAAAACACTATGACAAAGAGTGTGATATTGTCAACAAAGAGGCGTGTCAATATTACAAACACACTATATTTCAGTCAATATTGACATTGGGGTACTGATAAAAATACAAGAGTAGGTACTGATAAAGATACTGACAAAGAACGGAATAAGAAACGACAGAAAAGCATTTTCCATATTATGAGCATAAATAATTGGTGTTTAATTAATTTAAACACTTTTTTAATATATATCATTTTCTCTAAAAAGAAAGAAATAAAAACTTTTTAACAAAAAAAAAAAACCTACTTCAAAATCACTACAAAGTAAAAAATAATTTTAAATTACTTTTACTATTTATTTCTTGGTCAAGCTTGATAGTTTATTTATATTCATTATTATATTATAAATCTTATGATATAAATTATTCTGAATTTTTTTATTTATATCATAAAAATATGAATTTTTTATGATAATAAAAGCTTCGAAGTCTGCGCTAATATAATCAGATTTTTTGTGCAGCTGCAACACACATAAAGCATTTTAATTAAGATTTAAGAAAAATTAAGATTACAAATTAATGCAGCGTCACCTAAGTGGGATATTCAAAAATAAAAAAAAGTCTTAAATAGAGTAGGGATGGCAAAAATATCATGATTTTATGTCAATGATTAGCGCTGACTAGAAGCTTTTATTATCATAAAAAATTAATATATTTATGATATAAATAAAAAACTTCAGAATAATTGATATCATAAGATTTCCAATATAATAATGAATATAAATAAATTATCAAGTTTGACCAAGAAATAAATAGTAAAAGTAATTTAAAATTATTTTTTACTTTGTAGTGATTTTGAAGTAGGTTTTTTTTTTGTTAAAAAGTTTTTATTCCAAAACAATTTCATCCTAAGATCCACTTGTAAATGATTGTGAGTAAGTCCAATCAAGGTTTAGAAAATTGCTCAAAAATAGGGAAAATTCGACCAGAAGTTGACGAATGTTCTGTTTCCAAAATATCTATGAAACCTACATGAAGGTTGATGAGATTGAATACTATATTTTTTCTAAAAGGACTGCATCTCCTGATACAAGATTGGTATTTTATGAAGTTGTGCAACTTATAATCCTTTCGCGTTTTAAGCAATATTCCATTGAATAAGTCGTTGATAGACCACGTCTGTCCATTTGTCCGTACCATTGTAGCTTACTAGAACTGCAATTTAATCGACTTTACTTCTTCCTGTTGTATAGTAAGTATATTGTATGAACTTCCCGTCATAACTACAAAGCACAGATCTGTTCTTGCTTACCTGTTGACGATTTAGTATAACCTTTGATTAGTTTTAATTTATAATTCTTAAAAAACATATTTTTCAAGAATTATATTTTGAGCTTTAAGCCAAATAAATCATGAAGCAACAGGTTGCTAAACAAAAAAAAAATTTGCAAAACAAATCGAGCAGCCTAGACCTTAGTTTCGTCGGACGCTTCTCCGACTCATCAGCAGTCTCTCTGTGGTTTTAGTAGTCCACTAACTTTGATAAGTTAGTAAGTGCAACAGCAGAAAAACCGAAACGGAATTACCGGAGCACTTTTCACTTTATCAAAGCAGTGTTTTTCTACTCTTTTAATAGTCGCAAAATTTAAAAAATTTACCGCATTGATTTTGCAAATATTTTGTTGTTGGGCTTTTTGTTTACTTCTTTATCACGTGTCCATCTAGGCTTCAACATTTTGTTTATTACGTTGATATTTATTTTGGTTTATTATATGCGCAAACATATAGTTCTTATCATAATTCTTATATGTTTGCGAACATAAAACATCTGCTTTCAAAAAAACCTTCTTCACGTTTTCTATTGTTTAATACCAACAAAAAGTTGGAGCCTAGATGAACCTAGATGGAGCGTTGTTGTGACGATGGTTCTGATGGTTCAAGTGGATGTTTTAAACTTATTTCCAAACAAACTGGTTATTTAACTTGTTTATTTTGATTGTATCTGCAATTCGAAAGCGAACTAATCCCTAGCAAGGGTGAAACAACGTTTTTTACTGTGCTTCTTTAAAAAAACACTTCATAAACATAAATTTAACTTTTCCATAAACTGTAAAATTTTTCATGTTTTTAGGCCACAAAATGGCCTTCAATAGTATATAAAAAAGTTTTGAAAAAAATCATCAGGATCACCCTAAGGGGTAAGCATGAAAAAAAATTGTATTAACAAAATTTTTAATTTCAAATTTGAGCGAGTTTGGCGGCACCGAACTAAATTATTCGGTAATTCCAAGTTCAGAATAAGATTTCTCAAAAAATATTAATACTAGCAGGTCACAGTAGCCCAGTGGACATTTTTTCTCTATCAATAATACCTCTTAAAAAAGTTGCAATAATAAAAAACGTTAAAATGTTTGCATATTATTTGTATTTGTAAGCAAATTAAAAATTAGTATAATGATAATACAGTGGACGTCCAATATAACGAATCTTATATTGTACCCCTTGATCGATTTTTTTGTACTAATTTTTTAGCCCCGTCCTTAATTAAATAGTTCGATGCAATGCATTTTTGAAGAATTCTCTTTATTTCATAACTAAAATTTAAACTACAAGTTTTGACAGTTCAATATTGTTTGCAATTGCCCATGTGATGTATTTCTATAAAACGATCTATAAAACGATCGACACAATTCCACTCCCAAATATCCGAAATCCTAAGTGAGCACTGAAAAATTTATTTGAAAAGAAAAATCTTTATTATGAATTGCCTTTTGGAAATGTCAAGGACTTACGTAAGGGACTGATGGACGTTTTCCGTATTTCGTTTGAACAGCTCTGCTATTGGTATGTCATCTTCTTCATAAAATTCTGCAGAATCATTATATAAAAATGAATTAATTGCAACTGCATGTGTACATATTTTATGCAAACATGCATAAACATGCATAACAAAAGTATTTTATGCAAACAATAAAAATTAACCGTTGGCAAACGAAACCTTTGTTATTGAAAAGAAACGAATCTTTAAAACATAAAAAAAGAATCGTTCGTTATATAGGATACTAAGGTTGCTGTACGTTCGTAATAATAGAACCATTATTGAGATAATTTTGCCGGTTCGTTGAATCGAAAATTCGTTATATCGAAAGTTCGTTATATTGGACGTCCACTGTAAAGTGAAGATATTTTCATTTTAGTTATTGAATACTTCAGTATAGACAACGTTCGTTTTTTGATTCATTGGCATTACCAGGAATAAGAAAAGCCTGATTTTCTGCTGAACAGACTCGTGAGAGCGCCACATATAGTTGACCATGCGTAAACACCTCATTACGAAGGTCTTTGCCAACAGCATTAAAAGTTTGCCCTTGGGACTTATTGATTGTAATGGCAAAGCACGTCTTGACTGGAAATTGTACACGTTTAAAGGTAAACGGTAAATCCGTTGGGATCATTGGTATCCTTGGAATCATTGTAACTTCGTTCGATGCCGGCCTTGTCAGAATTTTTGCCTCTATGAGATTCGGCATGAAACGTATGATTTGAAGACGTGTGCAATTGCATAACTTCGGTGGTTTCTTATTGCGCAATAAGATTATTGGGATGCTGGTTAAAGTATATTCCTATATATATATTCCTCACTTTATTATTCCATAAAGTTTTTTAAAAAAGCTTTTGAACTTCAAATATATATCTTAATAAGTGTTCAAACGTGCTAGTATAGTATACATTTCATCCAATATCCCAGCAAAATTTTTCGTTAGGTCTTGTTTTTTAATCAATTCTAAAATGCATTACATAAATGCTCATGCAAGAACTTAAATTTAATCCGTAATAAATTCACGGCAATGCATTCACATCAACTTGAAAGTTGTTATTCAAGTATTAATTTCGTGAAATCAGTTATAAACCAACCGTTTTAAGTGCTTAATCTTTTCAAGTGACAGCGCTTTTGATTACCTCTAATGGCATGGCTATATAAAAATAATGGGTTCTGTAAGCGAGAGGGTAAGCAACAAACAAAACAACAAATTGGCCATTTCAGCCCTTGAAAGGACTTTGACCGAGCTTCTTAGAATCGATTGTGTTGTGTGTGTTATTAAATTTTTGCACACAATTGATCGAGAACTGGACCTACATGTTTTATGCCTACTCCGAACGGCTCATGTTCTCAAGAAGCTTTACATGGCATTATTTACTCTCTGAGATTTGCCATTGTCTGCAGAGAGGTGGTGACCGATCAGAAAAATTTTTTATTGAAAAAACTTTTCGCCACGGCTGGGGATCGAACCCGGGCTCCGAGCATGCTAAGCCACACACTTAACCTGCATGCCACGGTCACCAACACCAAGGCACATTGGGAAATTTGGCCCCATTTTGAGGCCAAAAGTCAATTTTTCAACTTGTTTGAATCTTTTTATTTTCGGTTTGATCTAGCAGGGAATACTCCAAAGCATACAAATGTAAACTCTGTTTTTCGATAATGTGTTTTATCACTGCTATGGTACATCCCAAACATATTGTTTCGAAATGAGTTAAAAATTTATTTTTTTTTATGTAGGTTTTTATATCGTGTTCAGATGGATGTACCTTATAATCTAACAAGAACTCAAGATAACTAAAAAATAGAAAAAACTAGCGATGGTTTCTTCAAAAATATATCAATTAATTATTCCTTTTAAATTGAATGTTTCTGATAGAGAGTGAATTTATTATAAGTGACCTTTACGAGAAATTGTTTAATTTTAAAAGAAAACTTTAGTTAGAGTTTAAAAAAAAAGTTCAATAGAGTTCAAGAAAAACTCATCATACATCGATAGAGCAATCATTTATGTGTTCTTGCCACATCATCTCATATTGCGATTTTGTGCGATATTAAAAAAAAAAAAATTTTTCTAACCTTAAAATTACAACATTTATTGAACTTTTTACCGCCTACCTGTAGAAATAGTGCGCGTGGCAAGTCAATTTTTGTATTGGAAGCTTACTAATTCGAGCTCAAGTGCTGGATTAAAATTCAAGCTGATAATTCAACTCTATACCTCCCACCTATAAAAAAAGTGGGCGTGGCAAGTATATTTTTGTTAGGCAAGCTTAATACTTCTAACTTAAGTGATGGATCAAGTTTTAAGATGATACTTCAACTTTTCGAATTTTGGCCACAAAATAGGGTAAAATTTCCCATAGTGCAAGGGTAAGCGATGAATGAAATTTTCTAGATAACTTTTTCGATTATATGTAAGCGAAGATTTTGCTGGGATGTTCTCCAGCAATACATTTCTCCAGAGCTTTTTAGAAAAACGTGCTCATGCCATAAATGTCAGGAATAAAAATATACTTTATAATTTTGTGATTACTAAGTTCTGAGACTATATATCGACAAACGAACCTTATTTGCAGCTCTTAACCTGCTAGAACATAATTTTTATAACAATTTATAACAATTTTATGGCGTTCTGATGTTTTTTTATTTTATTTTGAAGATGTCTATTTAAAACTCTAAGATGGTTTCCTTACACCTTTACTTTACTAAAATACATAATTTATATTCTGTTCAAATCAACCAACAAAAACTGTAAAAATACAGTTTTTTAGAAAAAACTATTCTAAAAATTATTCTAATTTTCATGACTCTTGAATTTGGTCTCCCAGGGCAAGTTTGCTTTGGGAATTATGTAGATAATGACTATGAAACAAATTTCTTATATCAATTTGGTATCACTGTGATATTGTGATACTGTGATATTTATGGTCGAGAATAAAGAAGTCAAATGTTACAGACCTCAGTCTTTTCTATTAAAGTCGAAGCTGAAATGTATAAAGAGCACTATAAAGAAATTTATAAAAATTAGGAAAAAAGTTTATAAATTAATTTTACAATTTTGTTCTAATTTTTAATTAACTTTTATATAGAAGACGTAAATTGATTTCGAAAAAATATTTAAATTGATAGTTATTCAGAGTCACTGAAGGAAAATTTGCAAACGTTTTACTTCCGGTCCTATTTTTTCCTCAATTATGCAAAATTATTCAAAATAGATCTTTGGAGATTAAATCACTATTGCAAGTAAAAATTTTGCTTAAGCAAAACATTTTTGAAAAATTCCTTGATTGCGGAAAATTTTTCAGTTTTGTATAGTTACCAAATTATCTTTCAAATTATATCAAATATATTAATTTCGATGAGATTAGTTTTGTATATTGTTACCGATTTTTATAAATAATACAATGAATTAAAATATACATGTTTACTCATTTGCACTTCAGCAAAATAATCATGACAGTAAACTATTGTTTAAAAAAATTATATTAATTTCGTAGTACTTTTTAAGCATTGCTTTTATGAGGTTAAGTAAAACCTTCTTAAAGGGTGCACAATTTAGTTTCGGCCCCGGGTGCCAGCAACCCTAGCTATGCCGCTGCTGTCGCTGCTCTTGCGCTCTTAGCGCGGAGCATCGCTCTTGCATTTTCTGTTAAACTTGTCGAACTTGTTTTAGGCCGAGGCATTTGTTTGTAGTTTAAGGGAAATACGAACACTTAATTTTTCAAACTTTTAATTTATCTTTAATCTGTACAAAATATGCTATCACACTTGTGAATGCCACATTTTGAAATATTAAAATATCTTTCTTTCTCAAGTGTTAATTAAAAAATTGGGAAACTACAATAAGAATATGTGTAAAGAAATTGCATGCGGCGAAACAAATATGCACACATTGGCTTGCAGCTTGATCATTCTACAGAAACAACAGCACAGCAAGCTTTATTTAACTTGTATTCCCATCACGTCAAAGAGCGCCAACTGCTTTTGGTTACTCTTCCTAGGAAACTTAACTACTTAATTAAATATATTTATTGTTAAATTTTCTTAAATAAACTCTACCTATGGCATTCTGTAGCACAAATATGATATTTAAAAATTTTTTTCATAAAAATCAGTCCATTAGTTTTGGAGTCTATGGCGCACTTAATTTTCCACTTCAGTTTTATATAATAGTATAGATTGTGATCTAAAACAATTGCGTTATAATCCGTATCATATTTGTTATCTGGATGAACTGTTTACCTCTTTGTCAAATTGTGCTATCGATCACGACCATTTTGTTATGTGTGGGGATTTCAATATTAAAATATTATCGGAAAACAACGTCGCTTGCCATTTTGTTGATAAATAAGCTGAAGTTGGTCTTCAAACAGTAAAAAAAAGTATGCCCACTCGCTTCACAAATAATGCATCTCCGAACTGCTTGGATCTGCTTGTTGTTTCAGATGTCTCTTCTGTTTTTTTTTTTCACCAAATATCTTTTATTTCCGACCTTGATCTTCTTTTTCGTACTATAAATGTAAATCTTTCAACTGTTGCCACTGATAAACTTATCACATTTCGGGATTGTAAATCTATAGATTTCATGTCTCTGTTTTTCGACTTGTCTATTATTGATTGGTCGGAATGCTGGATTCTTAGCTCAGTAAATGACAAGCTTAACTCTTTTATAAATAAAATTAGCCATTAAAACTAGGAATAGAATTTAAAACCGTTGGAAAAGAAATCCCACAACATCTAATTGGGAGGAGTACAAAAGAGCAAGAAATGAGCAAAAAAGAGCAAGAACAAGTTAGCTTCATCATTGCCCTCAAAAAAGCTTTGGAACAGTTTAAGTCAGGCTGAGGTATGTTGTGTTAAACCTGATGATAGTGACATTGATACTAATATTCTAAATGATTATTTCATTGGTAGTTCAGGGTCTTTTGATATTTTGTCGACTAATATTCCATGTACTTTACCTTCTGTAAGTGTGTTTAGTTTTAAGTTTGCTGCTGTTAGTGAGAGTGACGTTGCTCGTTGTGTTAACAAAATAAAATTAAATGCCGTGGGTGAAGACGGAATACCTATGAAATTCATACAAATTAGTTTACCGCACATTTTGAGCCTTTTAACCCACATTCTAAATCACTGCTTTACAAGTTCTTGCTTCCCTGAGGTTTGGAAAGTAGCGACAATTGTTTCCATTGCAAAAAAGTCCAATGCCCGTGACCCATCTGACTTTTGGCCTACTAGTTTGATACCATCATTATCTAAAATACTTGAGTCTCTCATGGTGGTACAAATCTCAGAATACATTAGAAAATATGACCTCATGTTTCCACTTTAGTCTGGCTTTCGACCTGGCCACAGTTGCGCTGCAGAAGTATTAAAGATTAAAGATGACATAAGGTTGACATATGACTTAGGGCATTTAAATTTACTCTGTCTCTTGGATTTCTTCAAGGCATTTAACTGTGTTGTGTCAAAAACTGGTAAATAACCTTAATTTTTCTGGCACGGCTGTGCGTCTGTTATACGATAACTTAGTCGGAAGGTCTCAACGTGTAAGGGTGGGTAAAAGTCTGTCTGCTTTCCATAATTTAACCTGTGAAACTCCTCAAGGCTCTGTACTTGATCCGCTTTTATATAAAATAGTTTTTAACGATATCTTCAGCAAATGTCGGTATGTTACCATGCATGAATATGCTGATGATCTTCAGGTGTACTTGTCCAGACCTTTTAACCTTGTTGATGATTTGCGTACTAAGATGAATGAAGACTTAATGAAAATAACTGAATGGGCTGAGTCTAATAGGCTCAAGCTCAACCCCGTTAAATCATATGACTTGCCGAGTTCTTAATCCTGTCACTCTTTCTCTAGGATACTAGTTATTTACCTTAACGGTTAAGAACTGAACTTTGTTGATAAAGTAAAGAATCTTGGTTACCACATTAACATCTCACTTTCCTGTGTAAACCATATCAATTCTGTTGTAAGTAAGGTCTATTATGTCCTGCAAAACTTGAGATGGACTGTATCATTTGTTCCTATTGCAAATAGAAATAGTAAGTACAGCACCTCATAATGCCTATGATATCTTACTCAGATGTTGTATACAGTAAAATTGATTCCAGGTTCAAACTAAAGCTACAAAATGCTTTTAACAATGCAGTAAGCTATGTTTATGGCCTTCGGAAATTTGACCGTATCAGTCACATGAGTAATCAAATTCTAGGTGGCAATATTTTTAATTACCTGAATGCTAGGAACTGCATATTCTTACATAATTTGATACATTCCAAAACATCCAATTACCTTTATGAGAAGCTTCTATTTTGTAGATCTATTAGAAATCTGAACTTCACGATCCCTGTTTATAATTATTTAAACTCCAACAGATTATTTTTCGTGAATGCAATCAGATTGTGGAATTCGTTGCTTGCTAGAATAAAAAGTTTCCCTTAGAAGCACACCTTTAAGCATGAAATTTTTCTATACTTTTCTTAATACTTTCTACATCTTTCTTTCAACATTTACATAACTTATTCTTAAGTCCTGATTTGTTACTAACTTATGTTCTGTTGTTATAATTGGTTGCTTATTCAACTCATTTTTTTATATAGCTTTACTCTTAGATTTACTGGTATGCATCTTTTCGGTTTTCTTTACTATAACTTGTTGACAATTTGTTAATTCTTATTGCATTTAAAAGACTTTGTCTTACATGCAAACATTAATTTTAAATAAATAAAAAAATAAATAAATAAATTATAGGTTAGTTCAAATGTTAAGGTTTGTATGAAATTACTGATAAAACTGTTGCTTTAATTCAAAAATCAATTTATAAAATATTAAAGTATTACTATAGAAAAATTTGCGATGTTGACAATTCGAAAGGGTCTCAAGATTGCCTCATTTTTTAAGTATAGATTTTATCTAAAGAGTGCAAATATTTTTGCTGTAGGTTAAAAAAAAAAAACTTATGACTGAGGATCTAAACATAATTGCTTTGACGTTAATACTTTAATTATTTCGCAAATTGTAATCAAAGTCTATTTGACAAAGCTTATAAAAGGCCAAATAAATTCTCTACAGAATTGAAAAGTTCGTATTTTCTCTATAAGAGAAATGCTTGACCAGTGTTTATATAACAAGCTTGATTTTCATGACTTAAACGTCTTTAATAAGCCTACTTTTTCTACTGCCACATAATAACATAACAACAAAAGAGATCACATACTCAAAAAAACAAAAAAAAAAAATAAAACAAAACAATTAAAGCATGTCACTGTCACTGCTGCCGCCCGTAGCTTTGAGCAAATATTTTGCGGCACTTCTAAAACACACATATTGCAGCAAAACCTATATCAAGATATCAAACAATTTTTACTACGTATTAATTTTTTTTTTTTAAGCATATCAAACAGCAAAAACAACAAAATCATTTTCCTCACACATAAAATCGGATTATAAAATTATTTTTTTCAAAATGGTGAATAAAAATTTATACATAAAAAATTGCCAAGGTTCAGTTGCTGGAGTTTGTTTAACACACGCACACACACACACTCAACCAGCCAACGATAACACCCTTGGCTTTTTTATTGACAACAATATCTTCTAGTGTGAGTGAAATGTATCAATAACATTCATACAAAATAAGTAAAAAGAAGTGAAAGCGAGAAAAATCATAGCACACTCTTAGGCATACAAAAAATATCAATTTATTGTTATGGCGTCAATACAAGCACCGTTGTTTATGGCCACAACATAGCAGCGAATTATAGCCTCAAAAAATATCTAGCAATAACACTGACACAACAGAATTGGCTCTGCCGGGTGATGCCAGGCAGCACGACACGTGCGCATAAATTGCGTTTCAATTGCTACAAAGATTAAAGGTGCTTGACGAAATTAGACAAGTCATTAAAGATGTTGCGAATTGTTGATGCTACAGAAGATGATGATGATGATGATGATGGCGACGATGATGATGGTGACTATCATAATGATATTGTTGACGATGTTTCTGATGTTCAAGATGTTGTTCTTCTCACTGAGGCTTGTTATCGATAAGCTTTATGGCATTATTTCAAAATAGCTTCTAGGGTTTGCGTCTGCCGGGAGGGCACAAGTAAAGTTTTTTTTTTAATTTTATTTTTCGAATTTTTGGCTACAAAATAAATTGCATGCTACTCAACATAGAAAAAAAAAATGTTATTGTTCATGCTTTGGGGCTTTGTGATCTAATAAAACTGAAATGGGTTTTATGTGCTTTCAAGCTTAAGCGGATTATATTAATTATGAATTAATATTTGGTTGGTGTCAAGACATAAAGCCATAATTAAGGAAACTCATAAAAAATAGCTAAAATTTAAAGTGTCTATTTATTATGAAATCCGTGTTGAAGGTACAATTCATTCAGTGAGTAATTTTTAAAGTTTTAAGTACCTGTTTTGAAATTAATTGGTGTTAGCTTTCATGTTGATATATTTTTTTTGTTTACTTGTAATTTTTTGTACAGTACTAAAGTGTCCGCCATCTAATGTTTTTTTTTAACTAGTACTTATTCGTGAATGGTAACACTTAGCACATGACTGATTTGACAGATAATTAGTTTTATCCTTCCGCTGAACGAATATGGTTGTGTATTCGCTTCAGCAACGCTGGGGAATGTTGCGACATTACTTTGAAAATCATGGTAATGTTGCAGAATGTGTGGGAAAATTGCGTACGGATTTTGGAAGAAAAGAAGTACCGTCAGCTCCGTATGTTCGTTATCTTGTGAAAAACTTGAAAGAAACTGGCATCTTCATCGATAAACCAAAGCGTGAAAAGCCAAAAACAGTGCGTACGCCCGAGAATATTGCTGCTGTGGCAGAAAGTGTGCGTGAAGCGGCATCAACATCAATTCACCATCGTTCTGAACAATTGAACATTTCGGAGACATCATTGAGACGAATTTTGCATAATGACCTTGGTATGACGCCATACAAAGTCCAATTGGTTCAGGAGTTGAAGCCAACTGACCATTCAATGCGTTTTTGCTTCGCTGAGTGGGCCTGCGATCGACTTAAAGAACACTCAGAAAAAAATGTCTCGGAATATGATAAAAAAGGCATCATATTTAGAGAAAAATGGTATAGACTTTGCTCCAGAGAATGCTATTCTCTAATTGCGATACTAAAAATTCTCTAAAAATGATAAAAAGCTTCCTTGAAATAAAAAAATATATCGTTTTTAGAAAAAATACTTTTCATTTTTGAGAAAATATTTGTTTTTATTGAAAAAAATACTTCTCATAGTGAATTTTTTATCAAAATTTAAGAAAAGTTTTTCATTTTCAATAAAATTTCTCTGTAAATGAGAAATTTTTTGTGCGAGAAAAATACTTATCATTATTAGAGACATTGAAATATTTCCATTTCCTAGAAGTAAAGAAATATTTCTTCGAAAATGTGAAAATTTATTCTAATTGAAGAAAATTTTATTTGAAATAGAGAAAATTGCTTTATCAAAAATAGAGACATTTTTTACCGGAGCAGGGTATGTGTTTTTTTCTCAGTGAAGATGCTGATTTTGCCAAAAAAATCATCTTTTCAGATAAAGCTCATTTTGATGTTGGCGGGTAGCTATGTAAACAAGCAAAATTGTCCCATTTAGGGCACAGAAAACCCAATGCATACATTGAAAAGCCGATGCACCCAAAACGAGTCACTGTTTGGTGCGGATTTTGGTGCAGAGGCATAATTGGGCCATTTTCTTCGAAAATGAGCAAGGAGTGGCCACTACAGTCAATGACCATCGTTATCGGGCCATGTTGAACGAATTTTTGTTCACAAAAATTGAAGAGGACGATATTGGCAACATTTGGTTTCAACAGGATAGCGCTACGTGCCACACAGTCGAAGCTACAAAGCACAATCGAGGAATCTACTGCATGGCCAGCTGAGGCAGCCATTTGAATGAAATTATTTTCCATTATTAAACCGCAGGATTGTAAATTCAAATAAAAAGAAATTTGAGAAAATATTCAGTAGTTTTTTTTATAGCATTTTCAAAAAAAAAAAAAAAACAAGTAAAGAAAGTCTAAAGTCGGTCTAGGCCGACTATGAAATACTCTAAACCCACTTTTCAAAAATAAAAAAATTTTTATTGTAAATGGGTGTGTCCGTGGGTGGATGAAGCCTTTACTTTATATGCATTTAAATGTTGATGAAAAATTTACACATACCAAGTTTTATTCCTGTAGCTCACAGTTAATGCCTTAATTGTGCTTTCGCTATGGGAGGTGGGCGTGTTCATTGACTGATTACTCCCAACTTTTGAACAAACCTTAGTTTTGCCATAAAATACATACATACCAAATTTAATTTCTCTATGACAAACATAACCTTATTTATTGAGTTTTAAACTTTTTGGGTTGTATGGGAGGTAGGCGTGTCCGTAGGCGGATGACGTCCATTTATCAAAACCATCTTTGATTTTTCATAAAAAACATACGTGCCAAATTTGAGCTCTGTAGGTTAAACAGAGGCTTATTTATTGTGTTTTCAACTTTTCGGTTGCATGGGAGGTGGGCCTGTCCATGAGCGGATGACGTACATTTTTCAAAGACATCTTTTTTGATATAAAACACATACATATCAAATTTAATTGCTGTAGGCTAATTATGACCTGAGTTATGCAGTTTTCAATTTTCGCGTTGTATGGGAGGTAGGCGTGTCCGTGAGCGGATGATGTCCATTTTTCAAAACCATCTTTGTTTTGTTATAAAAAACATATATTTTAAAATTTAGCTCTGTAGGTTAAACAAAAGCTTATTTATTGCGTTTTCAATTTTTGGGTTGTATGGGAGGTGGGCGTGTCCGTGAGCAGATGACGTTCATATTTCGAAGACATCTTTTTGTTAACATAAAACACATGCATACCAAATTTTATTGTTGTAGGCTTATTTTGAGCTGAGTTATGCAGTTTTAAATTTTTGAATATATGAAATTGAAATTGAATATTTTTGGGACACGCCTACCTCCCATACAACGCAAACATTGAAAACAGCATAACTCAGCTCATAATGAACCTTCAACAATAAAATTTGTTGTGTATATGTTTTATACTAACACAAAGATGTCTTCGAAAAGTAGACATCATTCGCGTACGGACACGCCTACCTCCCATACAACGCGAAAATTGAAAACTGCTTAACTCAGCTCATAATCAACCTACAACAATAAAATATGATTTGTATGTGTTTTAAATCAATACAAAGAGGTCATCGAAAAATGAACGATATCCGCTCACAGACACGCCTACCTCCCATACAATGCAAAAATTGAAAACGCAATAAATAAGCCTCTGCTTAACCTAGAGAACTTAAATTTGGCACGTATGTTTTTTTTGACAAGACAAAGATGGTTTTGAAGAATTTGACGTCATCCGCCTACGGACACGCCTACCTCCCATACAACCCAAAAAGTTTAAAACTCAATAAATAAGGTTATGTTTGTCATAGAGAAATTAAATTTGGTATGTGTGTATTTTATGCAAAAACTAAGGTCTGTTCAAAAATTGGGTGTAATCCGTCCATGAACACGCCCACCTCCCATAGCGAAAGCACAATAAACTGTGAGCTACAGGAATACAAGTTGGTATGTGTAAATTGTTCATCAACATTTAAATGCATGTAAAATATAGGCTTCATGCGCCCACGGACACGCCCATTTACAATAAAATTTTTTTTGTTTTTGAAATGTAGGTTTAGGGTTTTTCATAGTCGGCCTAGACCGACTTTAGACTTTCCTTACTTGTTTTAATTCAATTTTTTAATCCCTGATGTTGTAGAAAAGAGACCCAGAAACTTTGAGAAAAATGATGTATATTAATGGCCTTTTCGTTTCTACCAAAAATGTTGCCTTTTCATTGCCCTTGCCTTTTTTCGTGTTCGATTCGTAAATAAGTGCAAAGGGTTGTGTAAATTCTGTGTTCGTTTCTTAAAATGTCACACTCACAAAGGGCAAAAAAGGCGCATTTTCTGCCCTGCGAAAGTTTCTCAGTGTAGAATATTGCCCTGCATATCAGCTGTTCTTTAGACGACAATATTATGAAATGCGTGCGTAAGACAAGGATGGCTACATTTGTTTGGTATTTGTTGACATTTTGAGCAGGTAAAAACATGCACTTTTACAGGGTTGCGGGCAACATTGAAAACATTGTTGCACCGAGACAAAGCAACATTTTTTGATAGAAACGAAAACGCCATAAGCTTCTTATTTAACAACAATTTGGCCAAAACATCCCAAACACGAGTGCAATACATACAATTAAAACATACAAACATGTGGTCAAGAAGTGTTTTTTTCTACTATTTCGAGTCAAAGTTTATCTGTTAAAATTTTAATATTGTGCAAACATACCATATATATAAACATTAAACTTAAAAAATTTTGTTATTTCACAAATAAAATATAAAAAATAGTAAATTTTAGTCCAATACAGTCCAACAGTTGGTGAGAGAGCGTAATACCTTGAACGTTAATTTCACCGCAATTTTACTTTGGCTTCTTTGCCACAGCAGACAAACCTTTACTTTCAACTTTATATGCTCTACTCCTTTACAGTCAACATAAAATAAACGCAAAACTTTAAATGAACCACATGAGAAAAATACTGCATTTTTATGGCAACAACTACTGCAGCATTATAGCAAAGTTTCGTTTCAGCAGTTACGGGGTAGCATAAAATAAGGTTGCTGCTGCATTTACGATGGCTTGATATGAGTTTACGCAACATGTTAATCGCGAAAAAGTTTAATAATAAAAATGAAAAAACGTTGTTTTCCTTAAAGTAATGTTAATGAAAAATTCTGCTTGCAACATAACAGTATAAACTGAATCTAGAACAACACCCATGAAGTGAAGAAAGTTGCATGTGTGCCGGGTACTATTTTAAAATGGAAATTTATTATGCTCTTGCTTTCTTAAGTACAAGCCACATTGCAAAAACATTGTAAAAACAGCTCAGAAATAACATGTGAAAGCTTTTATTTAAGACACTGAAGTTAATTACTTTTGTTGGTCATGAATGTAGCTTTACTTTTGTGTGCTGTTGGGGAACTTTTGCTTGCATGTTTTCTATTTCGACCTGCTTTGATTATTGTTAATGTTTCAGTTATGCTTAATGAACAAACGTTAGTGTTTTACACACAAGCATTTATTTTAGAAACGGCAAATATGCTTCGCTTTGTCTATGTGCCGTTGCATTTAAGGTAAATCCTAAATTCTTTACACATAATTACATTTTCTGTTGAGTAAGCTAAAAAAAGCATCATCAGTTTAAGCGTTAAAGTTAAAACATTCAATATGAATAAATAAAAATTATGATTATTTTTAGCAGAATTGGGAAAAGGGGCACTTTGGCAAAATAGAGCCTGAAATCACAGACATAACCAAAATAAACTTGCTTTAAAAATTTACTTGTTTAATGTAATGACCTAAAAACAGTAGAAATAAACGCATTTTATGTATTTTTTATGAATATGCTGGATAAAGGAATGTTCCTGGTTTCATTTACTCAATTACAGAAATGAAAACATTTTTGGGAATCTTGTATCGTCCAGCACACAATACTTTGGCAACCAGATCTTACTGGTCAAATCAAGCATCTCTAGGATGTCAGATTGTAAAAGATTCAATCAGTCGAGATAGATTTCAACAAATAAAACAAAACATACACGTTTGTGACAGTACAAATCTTGATGTAAGTGATCAATTTGCCAAAGTTACGCCACTGAATGATACCCTCAAGAAGAAATTCATGCAATTTGGTGTATTTGCTCACAACCTGTCGGTGGATGAACAAATGATTGCATTTGTTCATCATCTACGGTCGGCACTCTTTGAAAATGTTTATTAGAGGCAAACCAATACGATTTGGTTGGGACAACGATTATCAGATATTGTTATTAATGCTTCGACAACACTAATGCGAAAATCAAGTTGACTCATGAATGGCGCGCCTTTAACTTTTGTACAGATACAGTCCAACTTCCAAGCATTCACCATAGCAGCATCCATAGCATTAGTGAGCAACAACCAATACCATTTATATCTTTCCGCGAACTTGAATCCGATAGTTGTTCATAGCATTATCAAACAAATCAACTCCTTCCATTCGCTGATTGTATTGATGTATAAGATGTGGTTGCTCAATCGTTATCATCTTCCTACTTTTCGGATCAAATCGTTTGGCTCGGCACATCGGCTCTACTCCCAAGAAGTTGGACATCACAGTGACCACCTAAAACAAATATTGTCAGTTATGGAAGAAAAAGTGGTAATTATACATATTTACCGAATTATTATTTCAACGAACAGCTTTTATTTTGTTGTTTTGAAGCTAAAACCCGACTTGATATCATAAGATTTCCAATATAATAATGAATATAAATAAATTATCAAATTTGACCAAGAAATAAATAGTAAAAGTAATTTAAAATTATTTATTACTTTGTAGTGATTTTGAAGTAGGTTTTTTTTTTGTTAAAAAGTTTTTATTTCTTTCTTTTTAGAGAAAATGATTTATTTTAAAAAAGTGTATAAATTAATTAAACACCAATTATTTATGCTCATAATATGGAAAATGCTTTTCTGTCGTTTCTTTTTCTGTTCCTTGTCAGTATCTTTATCAGTACCTATTCTTGTATTTTTATCAATACCCCAATGTCAATATTGACTGAAAAGTGTGTTTATAATAGTGACATGCCTCTTTGGCGAGAATATCACACTCTTTTTCATAGTGTTTTCAATAGTTATATCCATTCTAACAATGAATTTTAACACCCTTAAGTCAATATTATACAGTTTCTTAACACACTGCCACACCCCTTTGTCGAATGACGCCCACTTTTTTGACAATAACTTGTTATAAGTGTGCCTACCTCTGTACTAAATATCAGCACTCTAGTGTCAATGTTATTCGAGATACAGTGTGTTTTAAATATTGCCACACCCCTTTATCAAACAACGCCCACTTTATTGAAATTCATTTTTTATAATTGTGCCTACCTCTGTATTAAACTTTAGAACTCTAGTGTCAATGTTATTCGAGATGCAGTGTGTTTCATATTTTGACACACCCCTTTATCAAACAACGCCCACTTTATTGAAATTAATTGTTTTACAACTGTGCCTACCCCTGTAGTTAACTTTAGTACTCTGGTGTCAATATTATTCGAGATACAGTGTTTTTCTAATATTGCCACACCTTTTTTCGAATAACACCCACTTAATTGACCGTTATTTTTTATAATTATACCTACCCTTACATTTTTTCTGTGAATTTTATTGACTCTAGTACTCTAGTGTCAATATTTACTGAGATACAGTGTTTTTTTATAGTGCCACGCCCCTTTATCGAATACCGCCCACATTACAGGCAGTTATTTGTTATATTTGTACCTACATTTGTACTAAATTTTAGTATCGTAGTGTCAATAGTAATCGAGATACAGTGTTTTTTTAATATTGCCACTCCCCTTCTCGAATAACGCCCATGTTTTTTTTTACAAAAATTTGTAGTAATTTTTCTTACCGTTGTAATAAATTTCTGTACCCTAGTATCAATACTTTTCGAGACACAGTAATTCTCTTATATTGCCACACCGCTTTGTCGAATAGCGCCCACTTTTTTGATAGTAATTTTTAATTATTGTGTCTACCTTTGTACTGAATTTCAGTACTCCAGTGTCAATTTTCTTTGAGATACAGAGTTTTTACAATATTGCCACACTCTTTTTTAGAATTTAATATTTGCGCTTGCCCTTGTAATTTTACTGTGAATTTTATTACCCTAGTGTCAATATTTACTGATATATAGTGTTTTTCTTATAGAGACACGCCCCTTTGCCGAATACCGCCCACTTTCATAGACGGGCACCTCCGCGTTGATAGTCTCTATATGTTGACAAAAAATTACGGCAATCGGGCAAGTACTTGAGGAGTAATCGATGTACATACATTCACAAAAAAAAAAAAAAAAAAAAAAAAAAAAAACAGAGAAACCAACCAACTTGAGAACCTCCTCCTTTTTGAAGTCGGTTAAAAATACACATTTTTAATTGAAAAAGTCTCTTCATATTTGAAATGCTTGAGAACCCTTTAATACCTAAGTGGGTATTTTAATACCCATGCAATAAAATCGTACCTATAGCCAGCCGCGTACCGTGGGGGGGGCGGGGGGGGGGGCGGTCCGCCCCGGGCGGCACATGTTTAGGGGCGGCACTGAAGCTAAATAAAGCCTTTTACAAAATAAATATGTGTACATTATCATTTTAAGGTGTACAAACAAAAGAAAGAACTAAACTTAATGAATAAATTTGGCCACCACAGTAAATGTAACTATATTTATGAGCTTCGTATTGAGCACAACCAAAATGTAAAATCGTTTTTCGAGTCTCAAAATTAGTTGCCAAAGAAATAAAAAAAGACATAATATTTAGGCATGTGCGAGTAGTTGAATTTTCGAATAACTCGGCTGCGACTTGAAACAAGCATTGAATAACTGGTGTTTTCGAGTAACTCAAAGTTTTTTGAGTTTTTAAGTGCTTTAACTTGTCAGTGGAAATGCCCAGTAGAAAAGTGGTTTAACAGAATAACGTTTTTCAACTTAGGTATATTTGGTAAAAATAGCTGTTTTGTGCTTTGATGTGTTGAGTGTGGGAGAAAGGCGGAATTTTCGTTTGATTATGGCGAATTGTAAGTTCAGAGTGCATATTAAGAAATAAGACTTATGCGTATAATTTTAAGTCGTATCTTTTATAATGTTTTTTGATTTTTTAAGGGATTTCACTGTTTTAATAAAATCACTTTGGAGAGGAGTTAGGCGTGGTCTTAACTGATTTAGGTCATTTTCTAATTTAATAATTTAATTATTAATTTTCAAGAACTGATTTTGAGAAATGACCACAAGGTTTCAGCAGCTTCATGCTCTTGCTGAAAAATTCGCAATTCTTACTCCTTTGATTCTCCTGAATGATAAGTTGGAATGTAAACTGAATGAATTCTGTCACGAAGAAATTGACAATGAAGAGTTTCTCGTTGAGAGAAAAATACTTCAGCATTTGTTTCTATAGCTCACAAAGAAACTGATTCTTGTATGAAAGGTCCACTTGAACTTTTAAAATTTATTTTTAAATTAAGTCTAGAAAACGCAGTTCCAAACATTGTTATACTTTTAAGCTTTATTCTAAGCTTTTATTCATAAAAACCTACATTAGAACTACAATGAGTACTTCTCGCCTACAAAATCTTGCCATATTATCTATAGAATACAAGTAAAGTAATGAAATAGACTTTGACAATTAGGGAATTCACAGTTTGCTTCTAAAGTTAACACCTGACAACTTTAGAAAGATATTTAGATCGAACTGTGAGCACCTTTTTTTGTGTTTTGGAGCTAAATTGCAAAAATAGTTTTCAAAAATTTGAAATTTGTTCATAAACATGCCTCGAATGAACGGAAAGGAAGAATTATGAGATAACTTTAGCAACAAGTGGGATCTCAAGTTTGTACGTAAAACAAAAACAATCAAAGTTAACACGTGCTAAAATGTTCTAAAGTTAATAAACGGCAAAGTAAACAGAGCAAATAATACAGAACTGTGAGCACCCTAAATGTAATTACCGATTTTGCTAATAAAAAAACAAGAAAAATAATAATTTAATAAAATATTATAAAAAAAATTGTATTTGTATAAATTTCCTTTTCGGTGTCATTAAGGAATAAACTTTTTTATCGTTGGCCTAATTCTAATATGGCGTAAGTCAACATTTGGAATAATAGCGATTATTAACGTTTAAGGGGACCTGACGCCTTCAAAATTTTGTTTATTTTAATGTTTAAAAATGTGTATAAGTTCAATAAAAATAGATATAATTTTGAAAAATTACAAATATATTTTTCGGAAAAATATTACGCAAAAAAATTTTTTATTGTTTTTATCACATATACTGCTGATGGAATTTTTTTAAAAAATTCATGGCGCTTTTAATTTCATATGTTTTGTTCACCACTTTATATATCATAAATAAATTTTATTTTCAAATGTAGGGTATAAGTATAGTGTGTATGCAATGACAAAATTTTATTATGCCAGGTTACTCCTTAAAAAATACTTGTTCAGGTGTCAATATATCATATTTATATTTTAGTAAATATATAATTCTCCCGTGATATAACAAAACCAAGTAACTTGTTTTTTGAAAATTGTGAGAAATTGAGGTATTGTGTTATAGGATATAATCTTTCCGTATATAAGATTTTTAAGTTTTTTCAAATTATTGAAAAGTTAAATTATTGAAGAGTTAAGAGTTAAGTTTCGAAATTTTTGAAACTTGTGCTAGCCAAATTATTTTGCGTTGCAGTTTTTTAACAATTCAGTCGAACTTAAGATACTGAGAAAATTTTTGTCATATATTTTTTCATTTCATATAAACAAGATTTTTGTTTTTTCACAAAACCAGGCAACTATGAAGTTACTTGAAAGCAAATAAAACATTTATATGTTTCTTAGAACACTTTATTCGTTGCTGTTTTTTCAAAATCAAGTAACTTTAAAGTTGCTTGGTTTTGTTGTATAATATCAATTAAAACACAATTGTTTAGAAAATAAGTTGAACATTTGTTACAATTTTAATTAAGTATCTTATTATTATTGGTTGGTGACCGTGGCATGCAGGTTAAGTGTGTGGCTTAGCATGCTCGGAGCCCGGGTTCGATCCCCAGCCGTGGCGAAAAGTTTTTCAATAAAAAATTTTTCTGATCGGTCACCACCTCTCTGCAGACAATGGCAAACCTCAGAGAGTAAATAATGCCATGTAAAGCTTCTTGAGAACATGAGCCATTCGGAGTCGGCATAAAACATGTAGGTCCAGTTCTCGGTCAATTGTGTGCATAAATTTAATAACACACACAACACAATCGATCCTAAGAAGCTCGGTCAAAGTCCTTTCAAGGGCTGAAATGGCCAATTTGTTTTTTTTTTTTTTTTTATTATTATAATTAAGTATCTACACAAGTATCTTATTAAGTAAATTATATATAAATCTATTCATTAAACTCAATAAAAAATCTTTTGATACTATTTTTAACAAAATTAATGGAACATATAAATAAATTCATGAATGTTGGTATTTACTCATGGCTTGTAAAACCAATAGAAAGATCCTTAGAATCTGCACATTCCTTAAAATCTTCCCAAAAATTAATTTTTGTGTTATCATGTATTAAAGGAATTAATTTATCTATAATATCCTTCTTTTTAGATGGGTTTTTCACGATTTCCTTTAATTGTACATATTTGAAAATTTCAGAAGATCTTTTAGATGAACTAATGTGCATTCAAAAAAATTTTGCATCGGTTTCGATGGAAGTTTTATAAAAAATTACAATAATCCTTTTCGAAAATTTTGCATTTCATTTTTTTCGGCAATTGCTGTATGCTGGATGCAATAATCTTTTCTTTGTAGCACGATTGAAAACGAATGTTTGAGAATCCTTTGTAGTACGATTGGAAAAGATTGTTTGAGAACCTTCAGATCGAGTATCCATGAAATGATTGTCCATGAGCTCTTCTTCGTCACCTTTTTTCATTTGTGGATCAAAATCAGGATCATAGTACGACGATGCAGGACTAAAATCAATTTTACTTTCTCCGTTATTAACGCAAAAATCACTGGAGAGTATACTTATATTTTTGTAATAATTTCCAAAAAAAAATTCAAGGAACTTATCATATAATTTTTAATAGATTATGACTTTCAAATTTTCAATTAAATCGAAATTTTTTTCAAGTGACGACATTGTACGCTGTTTTTGATTATATTCGATACGTTTGAAGAAGAAGATGTGACTAAGAAAAAATGTTCAATAAATTTTTGAAATAATTTTTCGATTGCGGTATTTTGAAGTGAATTTTTTCGCATAAAATTTAACTTCGTTTAAGTAATGTGCTGAAAAGTACTGAAGTAACTTGGTTTTGTTGTAACCCATTTTAATCTAATCAAGGCATTTCAAGTTACTTGTTGTATTTTTTTTTTTAATATTAGTGTTTAGAAATGAGATAGGCGAAAATGGATTGAAGTTTCTCGTAGACTTTTTGCTCTAGATTTTTAAACATAGATAGAACAACAAAATCACGGAAGAAATGAGAGCAAAAATAGACTCATGCGCGCGTTTTGCTCCATTTTTTCCAAACTTGCGTCGTATTAGAAATAGGTTGATGATATGTATATTAGAATTTTTTTTATATAATTGAGAACAATGAAAGACCAAATTCTAAAGTGAAAACTATGCATACAAAACCCTATATAAATATCAAAGATTTTTTTTTTTATTGCATATGAGAGGGGCGGCAAATTTGGAATCCGCACCGGGCGGCTTAGCCTCTCGGTACGCCACTGCCTATAGCCCAGAAAAGTGACCTATATCGGAATTTTTTTAAAGGTTTTTTTAGGTAAGAAGACAACTATAGCTATAAGATGCCAAGAGATTTTTCGGAAAATACAACCCATTTTGTTTTCACACCAATTTATGTTGAAAATTTTTGACTTCGTCAATTTTCGGAATTTTGACCCGCTTATTTCCGTCCTAAGCCCTCCCCTATATGACTTAAACAATTTTTTTTGTTTACTTCCATCTTTCTTTGAGATGCTTTTAGATGAAAAAGCTTTGATATGCCTCTCACCTAACTCTAGCTGCAATTTATCTAAGTTAGGTCTATTTTTGGATATTTTTCTACCCATTCCATGTGTGGTTAAATCCACACATTTCTCTCAAGAAATAGTTATCCTTGAAGCTGCAGACATTGAATTCTGTTGTGTGCATGCAAAGTACGATTCTCTAAAGGCTTGCTATTTTCCTACTATCTGGAAGTCCTCATTCATTATCCCATTGCATAAATCTGGTAATAGATCATTAATTGATAACTATCGTGGAATTGCGAAATTAAGTGCTTTGCCCAAACTTTTTGAGGCAATTATTACTTCACAATTATCACATAGCGTTAAGTCGTTGATGTCCCCATGTCAACATGGATTCCTCTCAGGAAAATCTACGGTCACTAACCTCCTTGAATTTACATCTAACACAATATAAAATAGGAAAAGGTTTACAGACTGATGTTATCTACACGGACTTTAGCAAAGCTTTTGATGTTGTAAAAATCACAAGCTCTTAATTCTAAAATTAACTTTGATTGGATTTCCCACAAAAATGGTGAGATGGATCGAATCGTATCTAAGTAATAGAACACAATCTGTGCTATTTAAACTCGTGAATTCATATGAGTTTCCTGTTATCTCTGGAGTACCCCAAGGAAGTCATCTTGGGCCACTTTTGTTTCTACTTTAAATAAATGATTTGCCATCGGTCATAAAGCATTCTAACATATTGATGTACGCTGACGATGTTAAACTATTTCTTTCTTTTAAAAATGAATATGATGGTTTATTCTTGCAAATTGACATCAACAATCTTCATAGCTGGTGCAGAATAAATCTAATGAATCTTAATATGAAAAAATTTAAGCACATGACCTTCTCGCGAAAACCATTCTTAAAGTGTAATTTCAAAATTTGTGACTACACATTAGAATCCTTAGATAGTTTCCTTGATCTTGGAGTTACCATGGATCCTAAACTACGATTTCATATTCATATAAATAAAATAATAAATAGAGCAAATAGTGCCCTAGGATTTATTAAACGTTAGGCAAAAGAGTTTAATGATCCTTTTATTACGAAAACTTTATTCACTTCTCTAGTTCGGCCTATTTTAGAATATGCTTCAATTGTATGGTGCCCACGATACGGTTGTTACATCAATGACATTGAATCTGTTCAGAAAAAATTTCTGTTATTCTGCCTGAACTATCTTTATTGCAATATTAACTTTAATCTACCACCTTATGAATATCGGCTACAGCTATTAAATATTCCTACTTTAAAAAATAGGAGAGTTATGCTTAATGTTAGTTGGATTGTTAAACTTATACATGGATATGTAGACAGTCCATATTTATTGATTAAAATTTACTTTAATATTCCACTTCGTCCTAGAAGATCTTTTGAGCTACTTTTTATGAACTTTTGTAGAACAAATTACTTGCAAAATGAACCATTAAGAAGCGCATGCGGAGACTTTAATCCTGTTTCAGATGTTATATCTTTAAATGAATCCATGTACTCAATTAAACTTAAAATTATAGATTATCTGCAGTACCGACAGTGATTCTGATCATGATCTTCCAATACATAATTCTCACCTGGTTATGGATATACATAATACAACACATACATCTGAATGGACCTGACCTGAACCTGTTTTGGACCTCCTAAATTAATATAATCGATCATGCTTGGTGAATGTAAACGCATTTTTTCGGTTGTGCTGTGCTGGTTGTATCTTTTGGATTTTGTCCTACAATCAGTGAGAACGATTTGTATGACATATAATTATACGACAGGCCAATGAAACCTAGTTGTCTTAGTGCCAGCGTTCGCAACCATTTCTTTGTTTCTAAAGAAATTGGTGTGGTATATATGACCTTGTTTGTCGAAATACCACCTTGCTGTGAACGATACGTATTATGTATATGGTTATACTTATCAGTGTGGCGTATAGACCTTGTTTGTCTTGATACCACCCACCGTTCTAGGCCGACACCATGATGTTTTACATACACAACCATGTTTGTCTTGGTTAAATCATTGTCAATTTTGAAATATTATTATTTTTATTACTGTATTATATTTTAAATTGTTACATATTATTATAATTAATTGCTTGTATATTGCTAATTTTTAAAAGCTATAAAGTCTCAAGGCTTAGCTTGGAATAAATAAATAAATCAATAAATTCGTCGTTAATGGGTTAAAGTACAAAAACCGTTATCTGTTCATCAAAGAACTGGCTTTAATCTCAAATTGATAGACGAAGCAAGTTGAGTAATAAACACAACAATTTGAAACAAAGCATTCAAAAATTTTCGAGCATAGAATCTGACATCGATCAGCCCCAACAAAAAAAGGTAAAGTGGAGAAGCAGGGTCGCTGCGGAATATGTAGCTACACGGATGATCGCAAAACAAAAACAACGTGCTACTATTGTAACAAACTTATTTGCAAAAGTCATACGATTCAGTTGTGCATCCATTGCCACGAATTAATGGGCTCACAACCTGCAACCAACAGATCCACATACGACGATATGTATTTGAATAACGATTAATTAGAGAAAATTATCTCAAAAATTTTTCATTGCAAAAAAAAAAATTATTAAATAAATTTATTTCTATACATCTTTTAGCTTCTCAAATTGATCCTCTCAACTTTTATTTAAATTAAATACTTGTTAAACTTAACGAATTTTATGTGTTCTAAAATAATAAAATACCTAAATTTAATAAAATCTGAACCGCTTTGCTGTTTTCATGTTAGTTTTTATGTATTCATGAATAACTAGTAAAGAAAGTCTAAAGTCGGTCTAGGCCGACTATGAAATACCCTAAACCCACTTTTCAAAAATAAAAAAATTTTTATTGTAAATAGGCGTCCGTGGGCGGATGAAGCCTATATTTTAATTGCATTTAAATGGTGATGAAAAATTTACACATACCAAGTTTTATTCATGTAGCTCACAGTTAATGCCTTTATTGTGCTTTCGCTCTGGGAGATGGGCGGATTCATGGACGGATTAATTCCAATTTTTGAACACACCTTAGTTTTGGTATAAAATACATGCATACCAAATTCAATTTCTCTATGACAAACATAACTTTATTTATTGAGTTTAAAACTTTTTGGGTTGTATGTGAAATAGGCGTGTCCGTAGGCGGATGACGTCCATTTATCAAAACCATCTTTGATTTTTCATAAAAAACATACGTGCCAAATTTGAGCTCTGTAGGTTAAACAGAGGCTTATTTATTGTGTTTTCAATTTTTGCGTTGTATGGGAGGTGGGCGTGTCCGTAAGCGGATTACGTCCATTTTTTTAAGACGTCTTTGTGTTGGTATAAAACACATACATATCAAATTTTATTGTTTTAGGCTAATTATGAGCTGAGTTATGCAGTTTTCAATTTTCGCGTTGTATGGGAGGTAGGCGTGTCCGTGAGCGAATGATGTCCACTTTTCAAAACTATCTTTGTTTTGTTACAAAAAACATATGTGCCAAATTTTAGCTCTGTAGGTTAAATAGAGGCTTATTTATTGCGTTTTCAATTTTTGGGTTGTATTGGAGGTGGGCGTGTCTGTAAGCGGATGACGTCCATTTTTCAAAGACATTTTTGTGTTGATATAAAACGAGTTCATACAATACTTAGCTATACTTCTTAGCTCATTTTAATAAACTCCACGAAACAATTTCGCAATGCATTAATATTGAGGCGAAAAAAAAACTTAGTTTTAATGGTTGTCGCTAGCAACAAGATGCTAAAAAACTTAACGGTTCTAATATTTGTGAATAATTACATATAAGTAGTGTACTCATTCATAACCTTACGTATGAGCGAATTGAGATCATGTACAGTTGCATGAAGACGTCAATGTTTTATACACGGTTTCATGTATGAGTACACTCACATCATGAACAGAAATTCTAAACCAGTTTTAGACACTTTTTACTAAAACTTCATGATTTTAAATGATGTTGTAATTCGCCGAATTTTGTTTCTTCGCATCAGATGGCTTTCGCTAGAGTCGAAATATTTGCGGAATCATCATGACATAAACCAAAAATAATTTTGAGCAAATGTGCAAAGCAACTTTTTTTTTCGTGAGGCGCGTGAAAGTACACATGATCAGTGAACGCAAATTTTATGTAGATTTTTTATGACCGTAAATTTAAATTATATATTTACTGTAAGCACTTAAAATTTGATAGGTTTTAAGTAAGTAATTTTATTTGTGGAAATAACAATAAAATTTAATGAGCTGATAATATCGAATGCAATAAAATGTGGGCTTTTGGAAACAAATGCTCCACTACCTATAAAATGGCTTTAACAGAGATTTAGATGCATTCGAAAAACTTGTGTTGAAATATTTCTTTAAAAATGAATTTTTTTCACTTCTTTAATTGCCAACATATTTTGAATATTTTGAGAAACATAAAGTATTCACTGCCATTTAAAATGTGGTAATTATAAATTAAGCCTTATTTACAACCCAGTTCTTTTGTACCAGAAGGGTTTATTTCCTTTCTCAGAGATATAGGGGAACGAAACATGAGGTGCAGTACTAGCTTAAATTTGTGGGTAGTCCTCAACCACATTTCAAGTAAGGCAAGGAAAGCAGCAGGAGTGAAGATGAATTTCAAGAAATTTATATGAATGTTAATATGGGTGTCGGATATAACATGCCATTATTATGATAAAATTGCTATATAAATATATGTATAAAAAATCAAAATATCATACAATGCGATAGTTGGCTAAAAAAAATATCCTCTCATTTCATTTCGTTTTTTTCGAGAAATCTTTAACTCGTGAAAGCCGAACTTGTTTTCGGCGACCCTTAATGAAATTTACTGACTAACATTTTTGTTAGGAATAAGCATTTGACTTTCCTCAAAAGTTGACTTTAAGGGATTTTTTCTTAAAAAAGGCCTAAAATTACACATGTGGGTGAGAGCTATAGGATTAAAATGTTGCCAAAAAATATTTCTTTTTAACACTATTCGACTTTTGACAGTATTCGACTCTATTCGACTTTTTAATTAATTTTAAACATGACAACTAGACTTTGCTATTTTGTTCACGTTTTAATTACTGTTCACATAAGCTATCACTTTAAAGCATAATTAAGACTTCGACTGTTCTAAAAAAATTTTTCTGAAAAAACATAGTTATAGTGGAGAAAGGCTTAAGCCCCGCTATAATTTTTTAATGTTTAAAAAAAAAATTCCAGTAGACATTGATTAAAAAACAGTACAAAAATTTGTGTAATTTTTTTTTACCTAAAATATGTGTAAAATTTGTCTTTAGATATCTTATAGTTTAATCAACTTATACACATGTTTAAAAAATTAGAAAAATTTATTTTTGAAAGCGTCATATACCTTAAACTTACTTTTTGTATTTTTTTTTTAGCAATAGTTTTAGGAAAATATTTAAGGAAATAAGTAAGAAAATTTTCGCATCGCAATGCTTTATCCTTTGCATCATTGACTATTCTGCTTGTTCTTAATTAGCTTTTCATGAAATGATTTTGAAAGATTTAATTAAATTTCAACAAAAACTTAGTAAAATATTAATAATAATAGTACTAAATTAACGAAATTTTGCAGTTATTTTAAACTCAAGTAAAGAAATTTCTAAAATTTCTCAAGTAAAAATTTCTTAGTTACTTCTAATAAATTTATTATGCTATGCTCTGTTTTCATTTGCCATGTAGAAATTAATAATAATCATACCCGAAGCAACAAAGTTAGCCAACCGTATCGTCCAAGTGGTCAGCCACCAACTAATTGCAGTTAATAACGCCTGAATGCACCGAATTACACCACAAGCAGTAAAAAAATATGCAAAAAATATGTGAAAAAAAATATCAACTTGAAATAAATAAAATTATAAAAAGCCATAAAAATATTTTAGTATTTTTATTTTTTTTTTTTTTTTTCAAATGCTTAGTTCAGAGTAACAAAAAGACAACAACAGAAAAAAAAAAAACAACAAGAAAAAAATGTAAGCCGCTTTTAGTTAGCGTTCAACGAGCATAAAAATCTTTTTCCTGGAAATTCTATTCCGTTGAATTATCAAATGAGGCATAAACTGGAAAATTCAATTTCAGCGTTGCTTTGTTTTGAAATAGAAAAAAAAAAAAATAAAAGAAAAAAAAGATAAATATAAATTTGTATGTCCTTCATGTCAAAAGCCGCTTGAAATAGATGCTTTGATTTTATAAGAGCTTTTATAGCAAACAAAATAAAGTAAAAAAATAAAAATAAAACAGCATTAAAGCAGTGGTCAGATTTTTAGTTATTTCATCAGCTTTAATCTGGAAATAATAATTTTCGTCGCGGCTAGTCATCAATCAATTAATTGTTCTTGACAGCAATTAGTTAGCAAGAACAACAATAACATGACATGACGTCATGTATATCTAATTGGAAAAACGTTACCAGCCAATTTTGCAAAAAAACATAAATCGTAAACTTTTATAAAAATCATTTGTTAACGCTGTCGTTTGGTCATGATCGTTCGGTCAATTGGTCGATGGGTCGTTAGCATTAATGAAGCATACAGCGCATATCCTATTATATTCATATTCACTATTCAAAATTCAATTGAATTTATTTGTATCTACTTTTAGGCAGCTATCGACCATTCATTGAAAGCTTGGCCGTGCCACGCATCATTTATCAATATGACACTAAATTGCCTGTCAGCATAACGTGGTGGCGATGATCCCAAATAAGTGGATAATGAATGATGCTGTCTAAAGCACAGTGCGTTTATGTGCATGTGTATGTCTGTATGTATTTGTGCGTCGTTTGTCTGGCATAAGGGGGAGCACGATTACGAGCTTAGGGAATCAAGCAAATGCTTAGACTGTACGTATTGGCATGATTTACGTTAAATACTTGGCCAGACCGAGTGGCATATATTTTTGGAGCGGCAATAAATATTTAGTTGGAAAAGAGTTGCAATTGTGTACATAAATGCAAAGGGTGTAAAATGTGGAGTAATTTGATGTGGATGCTTCAGTCGGAGAGTGTGTCGTTTATCGTGTCAATTATTATTAATTATCGACTTGTTTGCTCTTTAGCAATAAAAACATTTTTATAAGCTTGGAATAAACCTCTTGAGATCTTAAGTTATTTTACTTCATGTATTGAGAATTTTTTTTTCTTCTTAATTTTTTTCAGAAGAACCCTAATAAAGCAATAAAGTTTTTACCATGATTTGCTTTTCTTCTCAATTAAAGGAATAAATAAATAAGAAATAACGAATAAACGATACGTGAAGTGTCGGCGTCGTCAAAGACTTGAAAATAAATATTGAAAATATGGATTTTAGAATAAATTAAGAAGATATCTTCTTTACTAGTATATAAATTAGTAAACTATGTTTGACATGTGAAGGGTAAACTCAAAAACCACTGGATAGATTTCGATGAAAATTGCACTAACATGAACTTTAACCTGCTAAGATGGACATAGGTTATGTAAAATCTTATTTAGATAAAAAGATAAAAGTGAAAGTCATTATCATTATCGCCAGGTTGAGACAGTCAGACACGTTGCCATCTGATGTTCGGAGATAAGGCGGCAATCTTCACATGGCATCGTGTCTGACTGCCTCAACTTGGCGAGGTTAGCATTATCCATGTCGAAATCGTCTCAAGTCGACTCAAAACCTCCACGCGGTGTCTCCTGGAAATGGCAACCAAACACCAGTTAGTTGACGGTTAATTTGAGAGGCGGGCAGCTTTGGCCATCCAACAACGGTTGTACGTTGGGTTTGAAGCCCACCACTTAAAAAAACATTTCAATGAAACAAATAAGAATAATGGGCAAGGCCACCGTCAGTAACGTCACGCTCGTATACATATTTTGGTCAATATTTTTGCAAAATACAATTATTTCTCCCAACTTGTGAGCGGCATATGAAAGTTCTCGTCATAACTGATGTTTCATACGCAGACAACTTTGCTGTATCTCGTTTTGTTGTGAAGTTATGACCATTTTAAGCCGTCAGTAACGTCACCAGATTTTGGAACTGTGTTTTGAGGTTACTGAACGTTTGTGTAAAAATGAGCGAATTGAAAAGAGTTCATGTTTATTATTGCCCAGTATTTTAAAAAGGAAGGATGAAAGATGATTTTTATCCAAAAGGTGGGCTTAATATTTTCTGTTTTAATCACGTAAATGACATAAAAGCAGTGTCAGTAACGTGACGCAAAATGTCAGTAACGTCACACGTACGAATTTCGTTAGGATTTTTGGGTCTTTTGTTTTCTTGGGTTAATAGGGGGACCCTAAACAGTTTGCCTGGGGAGATATTAAGAGGAAACCACTTATCGCACTAATCTCATAAAAAAATTGCAGTAAATCAGGCTTGCCCTTTAGAGCAAGAGTTTTGTTAAACTCTTCTTCAGCAACTTCCGCAACTAATATTTGCGATTGTGTATGTTGGAACGCCTCAACGAATTCCCGTTCACTGTTTACTATGCAGTGACGAGCTTGACTTACTTAGCTGTTTTTTATATCTTTCATGTGTCTAATTGGAATCAAAATTTTTGCCCCTGTTTCAGCGCATTTATATTTCTTTGCATTGGCGAAGCAAAGAAATCGAGCTATTGGCGAAACTTGGGAGATATCGTCGCCATCGAAAAAATTTCCAATTTCCTTTGGAAGCTGACTGGTGACTGGTTGGTTGTTGGGCTTTACAACACTGACTGAATTGTCTTTTTCAACTTCGCCCAAATTCGGCACAATGTGCGTCAATACCGCTGTTTTCTTGCGTGGTGAAGTCAGAAAAGCACACGATACCTTTTTCACAGCTTTTCGTTATGTTTGTGATCACCTGTAGCTTTTCTTAACGATTTCATTAAGGCTTCAGCTTGGATTCGGCTCTATTTGGGTGTCTTTAGCTGATTGTTTTAATTTCTGTCGATATTTTTTGCTTCTTTCGCGGCCAGCAGCACGGCGAACTAATTCGCATTAGTTTTTCTTCTTCTTTTCTGTTAGCTCTCAATTTTCCATTGCTTCTGCCTTTTTCTTTTTGTACTCGTCGTATCTGTTGCTTTCTTTTAGCTTTTCAACATAACGCTTGTCTCTTTGTGCACCAGGAATCGGAGTCTGGCAATTAAATACCAAATTATTAAGCAAAAAAGTAAAAAAAAACAATATATAAAAAACCGTCAGTAACGTCACGCAATCTTTTTTTGCAAAAATACCCTGCTATATGCAAATAATGCTTCATATAAGCATTGATTATGAAAATACTTCAAAAATACTCAAAAAATATCAGCTCATCCAACCTCTTTTCTAATTAGTTTATGCATAGAAAAACATTTTATAAAAATTTGTCAGTAACGTCACCATTTATTTGCGGCTGATTACTTTAAGCCCTAATTGGTCCAAAAGCTTAGATTTGTACACAAATTTGCTTGCTAATCAATAGTTTGATTTATATTCTATCCAAAAAAAGTAATCATCTGCCTAAGGTACAAAAAAATTACAACAAATTTTACCTTTTTCGCCGCCATTGGTATATTTTCCAACTACGCCTTGCACGTGCCATTTGTGAAAAGCATGTAAAATGTCAAAGCAGACACAAATTTTGCACTGGCATATAGTGGTGCCATATTCTTTACATATTTGACATTTGAAATGTAAAAAAAATTTTGGGCTTTGTGACAGAAAAATAAAATCTATGTGGTTTCATTTTTCGTGGCCTTGCCCTAATGAAAAAAATGATCTCCAAATCTGATGACGACTACCGCAGGCAAAAAACTGATAATGATTTACGGATAAGCACCTGGAATATCCGGACTCTAAATTGTGATGGTGCCTTTATCCAACTGATTGATATCATGAGAACATAAAGCTGATATCACTGCAATTCAGGTAATGCAATGGCAAGGAAAGGGTTGCTTACGGCAAGCATCCTGTGATATCTACTACAGCGGCCATGCGAAGAAGCACTTGCTTGGATGCGTATTTGTAGTTGGCAAGAGAATACGGCATCATGTCCTGCGACTCACTCCTGTGAACGAACGATTTGCCATAATCCGTTTCAAGGCTAAATTTTTGAACATAACTACTAATATGTGTGCACGCTCTGACAGATGAAAAGCTAGACGAAACCAAAAAAAATGTCTACAAGCATCTTGAATACGAGCGCTGCCCCCGTTATGACATAAAAATTGTGCTTGCTGACTTCAACGTCAAGGTAGGGAAAGGAAAACATATTTGGTCCAACAGTCGGAAAGTTCAGCCTCCACGACAACACATCCGATACCAGAATGAGGTTGATTGACTTCGCCGCAGCACGAAACATGGTCGTTAGTAGCACTAGATTCAAGCATCTCAATATTCATAAGGCCACCTGGTTGTCCCCTGATCAAAAAACATGCAATCAAATTGATCACGTTTTGATTGATGGAAGGCCAGTGTACTAGACGTGTGCATTATCCGTGGGGCTAACATGGACTCCGATCATTAGATCCACCAAGATTCGCACATGTCTGTGCCTAGCTAAGAGAACTCGCAATACTACACAAAGAAAGCTAGACGTCTACCAGCTGCAGTCAAAATGATAGCCGAAGCCTTCGCTATAAGACTCTCACTAATGCTTCAAGAAAGCACTTCTCCGATATATGAGCACAGTCGACTGCTTTATGCGTATGGCTGTCAAAGAGGTGATAGGCTACCAGCACCCTCGCCGAAACCAGTGACACGACCAGTAGTGTTGCGACGGCACTGCAGAGAAGCACATCGCTTACAAAGCCGTCCTGCTGTCGGTTGTAACGTGTGCTGTTATGGAGCGTTACCGAGAGAAGATGAGGAAAGAGAGACGCATTTTCAGGCGAAAAAAACGAGAAGCGGAAATGCGTGAGTGAGAGGAAATTGAGATGCATGGCAACAGGAATGAGACTCGAACATTTTTCGAAAAAATAACACGCCTGGCCGATGGCTTAAAGACCGAGCATCTTCTTGCAAGGATGAGAGTGGGAATCTAGTGACAGATATCCAGATCGCAGAGTCCGCTTGTATATAAATGAAATTATAAAAGAAATTACATTTTGAGAAAAAACACGCTCTTTGATCCATATGAAATTTGTTCGGGAGAGAGTTCTTGAGTTGGTCGAATTTGAAAGAAACAATTTCTTAAAAAAATTTATTTTTATGCATTCGTCAATTGTTAAATTTTAAAACAAACTGTTTTGTATTCAAATATTTGACTGTCTTTGTCAATATATTAATAGAAAACTAAAAGTTTTTAAATTTTTATAAATATTTCTGAAAGTTTGTTGAATTTTCTTTCAAATTTGATAAAAACTTAAGTGAAGTTCTTACCAAAAGTATTTTTAATGAATTTTCTTAATATTATCATAAGTAATTAAGCGTGTGTTTCAACGAAATGCCAAGAGAGAGAAAAAAAAAACTGTCTCAAATTGAATGTTCTAAATTGGGCAGCCAATATCTCAGACATCTTTGAATAGATTTAATATATTTATTTTTTGTATTTAACTCTTATTAAAAAAAAAAAAAAACAAATTGGCCATTTCAGCCCTTGAAAGGACTTTGACCGAGCTTCTTATTATCAAATTGTGTTGTGTGTTATTAAATGTTTGCACACAATTGACCGAGAACAGGACCTACATATTTTATGCCGACTTCGAACGGCTAAAGTTCATGTTCTCATCATCTTTACATGGCATCTTTACATTTACTCTCTGAGGTTTGCCATTGTCTGCAGAGAGGTGGTGACCGATCAGAAAATTTTTTTATTCAAAAAACTTTTCGCCGCGACTGGGTATCAAACTCGGGCTCCGAGCATGCTTAGCCACACACTTAACCTGCATGCTACGTTCACCACCACCATTTAACTCTTATTAGTTAGCTTAAAAAAAATTATAAGAAATTTTACGGTTTATTATTCGTTTATATTTTATTTATTCCGTTTAAAAATTTGATTTTTTTCTCAAAATATGGGGTACAAATTATTTTTGAAGTAAAATAAATAAAAACTCAAATTCGCATTTTTGATTTTCTTTCACAGTCAACACCAGATGTTTACTGATTTTATTTTATGTTGACACTAAATAAATAAACTGTCCGTGATATAAAAAAATTAAGGCTACCCCCTATGATTTTTTTGACAAATTTAAATTTTTTTAAAATGTTGTTTTTCTATTTTTTTAAAAAATTAATTAAATAAAAAATAATTTCTTTGAATGAAATAGCTTTATATCACCAATCAATTAAGAGTTATAGCCTTGAACTTATTTAAACCATATCGCATATAATTATAATCAAACAATCAAAAAATTGGTCGAATTTCTACCCCAGGCGACACTAGTACATAGTTATAACTATTCATATAAAATTATTTGAATGAATTTTACAACAGCAATAAATAATGTGCAGCGTGAAAATTTATGCCATATTCAAAAATATTGCATTCATGTTTCATACCATAAAAGAGTCGCCCAGTTAAATTGATGATCTGAAAACAATTAATATGCGAATGCATTAAAATGAAATTTAAAATTATTGGCGGTAGTCATGCTGAGCACATTAACGAGCTGACAAAGAAATGCACCAGATTTAAGCTTCTTTATTTTGGTGACTGTAAAGAATGAGCGATTTTTTAAAGCGACTTGATTTAGTTAAAAAATTTAAAGAGACTTTTCCATATAAGCTTAGTTCGTATGTATGATATTTATAAAATAATAAAAGCTTTTCAGTTCTAATTAAAAATTTACAATGTAGCTATATGCTTTTAAACTGGTAAAACATTAAACATCAGTTGCGGTTATCGTTTTCCTGAATTCTAAAGCTATTTAGTGCGAAATACTATTAAATAATTCTTCTTACTACTCTCTTTCTTTATGGCTGTATTTCTAAGGTAAACCCTGCAGCTGCTAACGGAATAGCTTTAGTTCTCTTTAAGTATCTGATAAGTAGCAATAATTACCTAATAATAGCACTTTGTGAGTTATATAGGTTTGTTTGATGGTAACGTAACCAAGTAACCAATTATTTATATAAATGATAACATCAGCAACAATTTTGGCAAAACATATTGACTGCCTGCAATCGACGCAGAGTAAAGGACGAACATAAAACAAAAACGTTTAATAGTATAATTTTGTGCACGGAGGCGTATGAGTGATATGAATTGTTCATAAAAGTTCTCTGCAGAAGCAAAAAAGTTCCCACAAGCATACTCACTTACAAACACATACATATGCCAAGATAAAAGCTTTTATGCAAATACTTAATCATTCATTCATTTTTAATGTGTGCGTGCGCTTCATGACAATCAAATATATCCAGAAAGGAATCCAGCATCAAATCGTTTATTTTTTTTTTTGTCTCAGTTTTAGTAATTTTTGGTACTTTTTCAATTTATGTGCTTATGCATGCTTATGTTGTGCTTGAGCAATATTTTGATGGTTTAGTGAATGTGAACATGTGTGTGCTTAGTTGTTAAGTAGATGCTCGAAGTTTTACTACTTGTCGCCAGCTTCTTATGAAGTTTTGCCTAACATTAATTATGACATTAAGAAAAAAAAAACAAGCATAAGTTTGAATGTTACATATGTTATGGTTTATCATTTTTATTTTTATGGTTTTATTAATTTTTTGCTAGCCGCCTAAGTTTGGCGGCTAGCATTTGGCACATATGAGAAAGTTGAGATATCACTTAATTTTGTTTTGTTCGATTTTTCGTGAGCTTTATTTTTAGCTGTGTACATTTTGTATAAAAAAATATTTTTCCATTTCTCCAAGGTTCAATAGAACACATTGATTTTTCTTAGTTTTTACTTACTTTTCTTAGAATGATTAATGTAATGATCTGATATAAAGCTTCAAATAGCAACAACAATTACCTAATTTTTCTTTTAAGCACTTACACAGTAGTTTATGTTATTTTGCTGATACTGAAATAGCTTACCTGAAAAAGAAAGAAGAAAGAAAGGCATTAATATTTTATGTTAATTAATTAGTTCTTAAATGAATGAATGTTACATATAAAATAAGATATAAAGAAAAACCTGCTGAAGTTTGGATATGTTGATATATTACTGGGACAATAGAAAAGTGGTTAAATAAAGTATGGGAATATAACAACGCATGCATATTTAAATTCGAAAGCATGGCTGAAAGAAGCGACGCTATCTTCACATTCTTGGAAAATATAGCATCGGTATTTTTAGAACTCATTTAAGGTTTTCAAACTCAACACAGTACAATACAGCAGTTTTTGAACACACTGCTTGTTGAAGCCAATGTTTACAATTATTAATTTTTACGTATAGATAAACTGTAGGAAACCGTTGCTGCTCATTCTTAAATTATTTTTTTATTTTACTCATTGCTTTATTGCGCTTAAAATTGTCGCTTAAAAAAATAAAAAACACAAAAACTAATAATATACAACAAAAGAAACAAGTATTTGCCAAGCACTAGGGTAAGAGTTAAGATATCAAGCATAACAGTAACTTCACTCTCCTTTGGTCTATGTTAAAGACATGTACAAATTGAGAAGTTATTTTAAAGTTAAAGCTAAAACATTTATGTATTGCTTAAAACAGAAAATCGAATTAAAATTTCGTTGATATTTTATAATCGTAACTTCTATAAAAACAAACAATTTCAACAAGAAATTTTGACGTGGAACAGTCTTATTCAATAGGTGAAAAAACTTCTTCAAAAGTAACAATATGAGTTGTAATGTTTATGAAAATTTTTAAGACTGTTCAATAGACCGCATCAAAATTTAGATTCCGCCAGTCGGGGTCTCAAAAGCTAGAGGAACTCATTAAAATGATTTCTGCATACTTTTTTTTGAAATCGGGAAAAAATCGCTGAATCAATTTTGATTCTCTTGAAGGTCCTTTTTGGTAAAACAAATTTGTTTTTTGCTTGTAACTTTTTATTTTTCACAGAACGTATACCCACATCTGCTAAAATATTAAATTTCTTACTTATACCAATATTCTGATATACAAAAACTTTAATAATGATGTTTCATTATAACTCTCACCACCAAAAATTGAATTTTTTGATATTTTTAAAAAGACATTTTTTTTAAAATCACTTTAAAAGACACATTTTTTCTTGATTTACGTGAAAGTGTTATTGTTGGAAAGGTATTAAGTTCTTCTTTCTTTCGTGCATCTTTCGTGTATCGCTTTAATCAAAGCTATGTGCGAAAACTGACAGAATGTGAGAAATCGTTTTTCTTTCTTTCTTTCTTTCTTTTTTTACATTTCTTATTCATACAAACAATTAGTTTCATTTATTTACTGCTTTATCGTACAGTTTTCGATAAATTTTTTTTTTAATCACATAGTTTTGATTAAAGCGATACACAGAACAAAAGAAGAACTTAATACCTTTCCAACAATAAAAAATCCACGTAAATCTAATAAAAAAATGTGTCTTTTACAGCGGTTTTAAAAAAATTCCTATTTAAAAATAGCAAAAATTTAAATTTTTGGTGGTCAATAAGAGTTATAATGAAACAAAATTTTAACAATTTTTTTATATCAAAATGTTAATATGAGTAAGAAATTTAACATTTAAGAAGATGTGGGTATGCATTCTGTGTAAAATAAAAAGTTACAAGCAAAAAACATGTTTTTTTTACCAAAAAGGACCTTCAGGAGAATCAAAATTGCTTCGGCGGTTTTTCTCCGATTTGAAAAAAAAGTATGCAGGAATTATTTTAATGAGTTCCTCCAACTTTTGAGATCCCGACCGGTTGAAATTTTTTTTATCCATATAAGATTGATCCGGCCTACTGTTCAACTAGATTTATACTTCAAAATCGCTGTAAAGCAGCATGAGTTCAACTGTCTTCTTTTTTTATATCTTAAATTAACATAACACCTGTACAAAAAGCTATCAAATATATCGCACGCAGTTTAATTCGGTCCAGAAGTTCCATATATGATCTGGAAGACTCTGCTCAAATGTGCAAATTGTACTCCATTTTCAGCCTAATGTATGAGGTGCAGAGCTGTGTCTGTAACTCAAAATAATATAATATACTTGCTGGTACCCAGCGCGTTGCTACCGTCCTTGTTCAATGCCTGTTCCAGTTTACCAATAAGAGGCTTTCAACAAATAGTAACTCCACTCTGAGTTTCAATATTATTTAAACATTTTTTCAAAAGCTATTATATATAAAAAGTTGTCTTTTATGGGTGGAGCCACACCCCTTTTCCAATACCCATTTTAGTTTGCGAGTATTTAGTTTCGAGCATATTCGAGTAGTAGGATATTACCAAATAAATAGTTGTTCCAAACCGAGTTTATTTGATCGTTTACTATTATTTCTAAGGCGATTCATTTAAAAAATGTGTCTTATATGGGAGAAGCCATACCCATTGCATAATGCCCGTTTGAGTTTTCCAGTAGCACAACACCATCAAATATTAACTTTATTCGGAATGAAAATATTCTGTAACTTCTACTTCCACAGCTTTTATTCTTTAACAAAAATTTACGTTGTATAAGCGGAGCCACCCCCCATTTTTCAATGCCCATGTCTATTTTATAATTGAAAGACCTGACCAATCAGTTATTTCATACTGATCTTCATTGTTATGCGACAGTTAGTTCCAAATCTAGTCGATATCAAAAAGTTGCATTGCATGGGCAGTACCATGTCGCCTTTTCCAAAGAATGCTCAAATTCGACAGTCGAATGACACGTCTCAATAGCAAGTTCGTACCGATTTTCATTGATGTGCAATCTATAGACCAAAGTAAAACCAAAAATGTGTGTTCTTGAGAAAATGCCACGCCTCTCGCGGGTAGGAAGGTGAAAACTACCAAGTTATATTATTACTTTTTTGCTGGTTACTAATTACACTGGCTTACAGCCAATATGTACTTTGAATGCCACTATTCTTTTCTCATGTAAAATCGGTCGCTAATTCCGAAAAAAAAATTTTTTTTTTTTCTGTCACTCCGTTTTCGAGATATTGCCCACTGTAGGGTTTTCAACGAAAAAAAAAAAGTTGGTTCCACTTAATTGCATATATCTCCAGAACCAACAACAGTAATCAAACAAATGATATATCAAATAAAAGCTTATAAAATTTCTTATTCAAAATATTTTGTTACTTTTGATATTTTTTACTAAAAACCTTTCTTTTTCCAAAAAAAATAAGCTATTGTTGAAGAAAATCTATTGAGAAATGAAAAAGTTGTGTTCAATGGAACGAAAGAACCCAAATAGTGTGATTATCAATTTATGCATTTGGACTTATTTTATTGCCATAAAAAAAAAATGAGAATTAAAGGTTGTTGTTATAAAAGCATATATTCTTAATTTTTATTGTTCTTTTAATAATGTACATTATTCGTCGCCCATCATTCCTTTGTCCCAAAATCCTTGGTACCGATTCTCAATTACTTTCATCTGTTGGTGGAATCTTTCCCCATGTTCGTCGCTCTCGTCACCGAGATTCTTCGCTTTCTTTGTCTAACGCCTTGACAAAGTTTTTCATAAGTCCAAGTTTGATGTGCAACGGTGGGAGAATTATGTTTTCCCTTTTGACGAGTGGAACGTTTTTGACGTTGCTCTCTCCAACTTTCAACTCAATTCTTTCTGGCCAGTCCTTATTGTAATAGTGGTGTTCACGTGCTCAACTATCCCACTTGCATAGAAAACAGCAGTATTTTGTGTAACCACTCTGTAAACCACAAAGCATACCAACGACTTTGAGATCAGAACATATTTTCCAGTCGTGTTGTTCATATTTAATACATGTCAATAGCTTCGCCATTGTTTCGTACGTTTCATTTGTGTTGACTGCATGTGTGATCGGAATCGATGGCTTTTTGTTTCCTATATGAAGTAATACCGCCTTCAAGCTCACTTTGCTGCCATCAATAAAAAAACGCCACTCTTTGGGAATGTACGGCTGACCAAAGGTATTAAATAAGCCAGGAATGTCTACGCAATAGCAGATATTGTCATTCTTAGTAAAGTGTATAGCAAACGGTTTTTAACGATTTCTGTAGTATGTCACCTTAATATCGAGTCTCAAAAAGTTGAAATTGTTGCAAACGAGAACCATGGAATTCCGATTTTTCCTTTAACAGTTCCAAATCTCTTATCCAATCATTCAGCTGCGCTTGCGATAAGAGGTGAGTTGTGTTTTCAGTTGTAATAGTACTACCACCTGTGGTTCCTTGCGACTCCATTGAATCTACGGATTTTCCATTATTTTTGCGTGTTGAATCGGGACAAGTAGGATATGGAACATCGTCAGAATGAGATACTGGCAATGAAACATTCGGGACAGTGGCGTATATCACTCGTTTGTGTTTTCCAACACCAGTCACTTTGGCCAGACAAAAATAGCAATCGTTTAGGTGGCAAAACGGTTGTCTCCAGATCATCGGAACATCGAATTTCATGTATCGTTTTTTACCCGAGCTCCATTCAGACAATATTAATTTGAACGATTGACACAAAATACTTGGCGTCCATGATTCACCAATGTTCTCAGCCGCAATACCAAAATAATGTAGATATGACATTTGGAGTAAATTCGTAAAATTGATTCGTTTCTTTTCGAAAGTAAATTCACCGCACACGTAGCAGAAAATATCTGGGTAGTTTTTACACTGGAATTCTCGCAGTCTTTTACTAATTTTATTTTGAAGTATATCTTATTTTTTCCTTTCGTTACAAATTGTGCGTCCCTTTGTTTGCCACGTTTTTTAGTATAATGCATGAATGTTTTTGCTTTTATGCATCTCGAAAGTGCTGCAGGTACAATAAAGGTAGGTAGGTCCACGACTCAGAGCGCGACCGCCGAAACTGTCAAAAAAACACAAAATAAGTATTCACATGGCATAATAAAAACAGGTAGGCTCTCTTTCTTATAGCCATAAGTGTCGAAATCAGACGTTTTACTGTGACGGTTTCGACGGTTGCACTCTCAGTCGTGAGCCTACCTGGTTTTATTGTAGCGTGCTTGTTCTTATCTTTTCTTTCGCAAAACTTTTGACTTGATTCCTATGAACAATAAAAATGAAAAATAAAAATTATAGTACAATAACCCAATTTATTTATATGACAATAAAATTTGTAAAAAAAACATAACTTGGGTGCTTTCGTTCCATTGAACACAACTTTTTCATTTCTCAATAGATTTTCTTCAAAAATAGCTTATTTTTTTTGGAAAAATAAAGGCTTTTAGTAAAAAATATCAAAAGTAACAAAATATTTTGATTTCTTAACGAAATTTGCAACTATTTTGTCTTTTTTTGGAAATTTTTCTGAAAAATAAAAAAAATCCCCGAAATTTGAATTTATTCCGCCAAAACTAAAAGCTCTACCAAAAAATAATGTTTGCATTGTTTGTAAAAACTTTTATTAGCTTTTATTTGATACATCATTTGTTTGATTATTCTTGTTGGTTCTGGAGATATATGCAATTAAGTGGAACCAACTTTTTTTTTTCGTTGAAAACCCTACAGTGGGCAATGTCTCGAAAACGGAGTGACAAAAAAAAAAAATTTTTTTTCGGAATCAGCGAACGATTTTACATGAGAAAAGAATAGTGGCATTCAAAGTACAAACAACTTTTCGATATTTGTAAACCAGTGTTATTAACTTATAATTTTTAATCAGATACCAAATTATCTTAAATATACCTAAGTTTGTGTGTATGTACATAATTAACGGGTTTTGAAAAAACCTGATTATTTTTTGTTCCTTTATGTGAGTAATATAAGAAACCCAACAAACAAAATGATTCACTTATGATATCGCGTATGAATCACTTTCTCGTACATTTTATTCAATAGGAATTATCATATACAATTAACTTATAATATCGTGAACGAATCGTTCAAATCTACAAAAACAATTCGTGAACGAGTCGCCAAACCTTAGAAATTTAATTCGTGAACGAATCTTCATATTTAAAAGAAGCAATTCATAACGAATCGTACATTTTAAAAGAAGCAATTCATTAACAAATCGTCAAATTAAAAAAATAAACAATTCTTTAACGAATCACTTTTCTTTGAAGAACAGAACACTTTGTTGAACGAGTGATTTTAATACTGCAACAAAATATTCAGGTAGAATTTGTCTGTGATGCTCCTGCAAGAGCTACGCTGCTTTCTTTAAGCATCCAGCCAAACTCTGATTCAGACAAAACCAAACAATTGGAAAATAGTACGAAACAACTTTTTACAAGCGATTCATCAACGATTCACCCCTCGTCACAATGTTTGTTTGGAAAATTAAAAAAAAAAAGTATTGGTTTTAATATATGTATTTATACATACACATATCATTACTCAATAAAAGTACCCTAAGCAATAAAAAAGTACTATTTGCTTTTATAAAAAAGTACTCTCGAAAATGATCTCATATCATCAGTGATCTTTATAATTAATAGGCTAAGGTTTTTTTTTGTGACTTCAACTCCTCCCAGACCAATGGACCGATTTTATTGATTTATGCCAGGGGTGCGCAAACTAATACATACAAAGTTTTGTGTTTGTATTGCAAAGCTTTTGTTTTTCAAGTTAGCACTGAACGAAAAGCACGAGTTAGTTCATTTTTACAATCACAGCATACGTTCAGTCGCTGTGCGAACTTCATGCTGAAGGGCTGCGGTCGCTTGCTGCTGCGTTGACGTGTTGAACACCACAAGATTCGTTTAAAAATTAAGTAAAATTCTACGAATTAATTAAATAACTATTATTTAAAAACAAAAAATTATCACAGACAAACAGATAGAATGAACAAACGCATATTCATGCGTATTAATGGTAGCTTGTCGTATTTAATAAGGCAACGCAGGAGCAAGCGACCGCAACCTTACAGCATGAAGTTCGCACAGCGACTGATCGTGTGCTATGATAGCACGAATGTGAAAAAATATTCAGTGTAACAGTGCGAGTCTCGACTGCAAAGCTTTTTTCACTGAAAGCTGTCGTATGCATGTGAAAGCTATCCGCCCATGGGCGGCCTTTTGCGCATGCCTGATTTATGCCATCTTCACACAGAGAGTTTAGTTTGCGTTTTGTTAGAGTTTAAATCAGGGGTGCGCAAATTAATACATACAAAGTTTTGTGTTTGTATTGCAAAGCTTTTGTTTTTCAAGTTAACACTGAACGAAAAGCACGAGTTCGTTCATTGTTACAATCACAGCATACGTTCAGTCGCTGTGCGAACTTCATGCTGAAGGGTTGTGGTCGCTTGCTACTGCGTTGACGTATTGAACATTACAAGCTTCGTTTAAAAATTTAGTAAAATTCTACGAATTATTTAAATCCTTATTATTTAAAAACAAAAAATGATTACAGACAAACAGATACAATGAACAAACGCATATTCATGGGTATGAATGGTAGCTTGTCGTATTTAATAAGGAAACGCAGGAGCAAGCGACCGCAACCTTACAGCATGAAGTTCGCACAGCGACTGTTCGTGTGCTGTGATAGCACGAATGTAAATAAATATTCAGTGTAACAGTGCGAGTCTCGACTGCAAAGCTTTTTTGGATGAAAGCTGTCGTATGCATGTGAAAGCTATCCGCCCATGGGCGGCCTTTTGCGCATGCCTGGTTTACATGCAGCTGTTCACACAGAGATGCGTCGGCAGAATTGAGTTTACGGTGGATTGAAATTATCGCCAATTTTTGGAATTTCGCTCAAAAGTCAGCTTTTTTCAGCCCATACTGACTGACTGATGAGAAACCCTCATCTTCTAAACTTTCCCAAGTTATTTTATTTGTTTTTTGGCTTATTTTTGTTAATAATAATATACAAATAGAAACATGCACAATTGAGAATCAGCTGTTGTTGGCATTTTTTATCGTTCAATCGAATTGAACACAGCTAAAATCTAACTGAACGAATGTTTTTATCAAAACACTAGCATACTTGTAGGCAGAGCTGTAAAATTTGCATTCATATTCAGAATTCTAAGTACAAGTGAATAAGGACAAAAGAATGCTATTCATTGAAAACAAAATTGATCCATGAATAAAATTTTCAATTCACATTCAATTTCAGAAAATTGATTTATTAATCATTTCGATTATTCATTTTTCTTTATTCAGAATAATGCATTCATTTTTTTATTCAAATGAATGCTATTCATAAAGAATGCAATTCACAAAGAATCGTTATTCATTTTGCATTCATGCATTAATTTTTTATTCATTATTCATTTTTTATTCATTATTCATTTTTTATTCATTATTCATTTTTTATTCATTATTCATTTTTTATTCATTATTAATTTTTTATTCATTTCTTCATTTTTTATTCATGAGAGAACACTATTTTCACTCAATTCACGCGAAGCTTCCCAGTTGGGAATTTAAAATTGAAATTTTACTTCAATTAAAAACATAAAACAATTGGCCCAAGATCCCGGTAATTTCGCTGTTGCACCGAACTAAAAATATACTACTTTGGTTGCAAAATTAACACCACAGGCATGAATAAAAAATGAATAATGAATAAAAAATGAATAATGAATAAAAAATGAATAATGAATAAAAAATGAATAATGAATAAAAAATGAATAATGAATAAAAAATGAATAATGAATAAAAAATGAATAATGAATAAAAAATGAACAATGAAATAAAAATGAATAATGAATAAAAAATGAATAATGAATAAAAAATGAATAATGAATAAAAAATGAATAATGAATAAAAAATGAATAATGAATAAAAAATGAATAATGAATAAAAAATGAATAATGAATAAAAAATGAATAATGAATAAAAAATGAACAATGAAATAAAAATGAATAATGAATAAAAAATGAATAATGAATAAAAAATGAATAATGAATAAAAAATGAATAATGAATAAAAAATGAATAATGAATAAAAAATGAATAATGAATAAAAAATGAATAATGAATAAAAAATGAATAATGAATAAAAAATGAACAATGAAATAAAAATGAATAATGAATAAAAAATGAATAATGAATAAAAAATGAATAATGAATAAAAAATGAATAATGAATAAAAAATGAATAATGAATAAAAAATGAACAATGAAATAAAAATGAATAATGAATAAAAAATGAATAATGAATAAAAAATGAATAATGAATAAAAAATGAATAATGAATAAAAAATGAATAATGAATAAAAAATGAATAATGAATAAAAAATGAATAATGAATAAAAAATGAACAATGAAATAAAAATGAATAATGAATAAAAAATGAATAATGAATAAAAAATGAATAATGAATAAAAAATGAATAATGAATAAAAAATGAATAATGAATAAAAAATGAATAATGAATAAAAAATGAATAATGAATAAAAAATGAACAATGAACTAAAAATGAATAATGAATACAAAATGAATAATGAATAAAAAATGAATAATGAATAAAAAATGAATAATGAATAAAAAATGAATAATGAATAAAAAATGAATAATGAATAAAAAATGAATAATGAATAAAAAATGAACAATGAAATAAAAATGAATAATGAATAAAAAATGAATAATGAATAAATAATGAATAATGAATAAAAAATGAATAATGAATAAAAAATGAATAATGAATAAAAAATGAATAATGAATAAAAAATGAACAATGAAATAAAAATGAATAATGAATAAAAAATGAATAATGAATAAAAAATGAATAATGAATAAAAAATGAATAATGAATAAAAAATGAATAATGAATGAAAAATGAATAATGAATAAAAAATGAATGCATGAATGCAAAATGAATAACGATTCTTTGTGAATTGCATTCTTTGTTAATAGCATTCTTTATGAATAGCATTCATTTGAATAACAAAATGAATGCATTATTCAGAATAACGACAAATGAATAATAGAAATGAATAATTAATCAATTTTTAAAAATTGATTGTGAATTCAAAATTTTATTCATGAATCAATTTTGCATTCATTGAATGTATTCTTATTTCGTTATTCACTGATTCAAAATTTTGTAGAAGCAATCAAATTGAATGCATTCTTTTACAGCTCTGCTTGTAGGCATGTATCAAATTGAGTTTTGGTAAAAGTAGAAAACAAGTTGTGTTTAGTTGCGTTTTCTCCTGCAAAATTATACTGGAAACGCCAGCGTTTAAATTGAGTTTAAGGACAAAACGCAACTTTGTACTGGAAACGCAAACTAAACTCTCTGTGTGAACATGGCATTAGATGTCATCAAATCAGGTTTAAGCTGTAGATGTGCAAACCACTTTTACAAATTGTGATTTCGCTTCAGGGGGTTCCCAACCTTTTAAAACAGAAATACAATTTTTGTACAAAAATTTAAAAAAAAATTTAAATTTAATTTTTAAAATTTAATTTTGTACAAAAATCCGTTATTTTATCGATTTGAAATTTAGTTTGAGAAGAGCTTATGAATTGATCGAATTTGAATTTTTTTCAAAACTAAAAATTTTTAACCAAAATTATCTTTTATGCATTCCTCAAATGTCAATTGTCCGAAAAATGCAGTTCCAAAATCAAAAATTCCACTTTCCGAGCAAACAACTCAGTCACATTTTAACGGTTTTCAAATCGTTTTTGTTTTTTAAATGTTTGTTTAATTTTCTTTGAAATGTGTTGGCAATTACGGTAATTATCTTGCCAAATGTATTTTTTATTTGTATTTATATCGCACACTAAATACAAAACAGTCACAACTCAAAATTTTTTTATATCGATTTTTTTGTTATAAATCAATTCACAAAACGAATATCTCACTATTTTTTTTCATTATGTTCTTCATTAGCTGGAAGAATTAAGTTTGTTTTTTGAAATAAAAATTGCTTTTCTTCTGCAGATTCAACCAAAGAGTTTTATTTTTTGCTTCCCCTGAAAAGTTATGTTTTTTGAGTTGTGACTGTTTTGTATTTAGTGTGCGATATGTATTTTATTTAAACAATTTTATTTATTTTGTTTTTTGTATTTAATTGCAATTAATTGACTTTAAAATAATTACAAAGATTTTACTTTAACTTAATAATATTTTAATCATTGTCTTTAAAAAGAGTCCAATAAACATTCAGTTTCCTCAAAAAATGGATTAAAAATTGTTTTTGTTTTAAAAATAAAAAATTTTAAATTTGCATTTTTGATTTTCTATCATTGTTTATAGTTTATTTAAGACGAATTTGTTATTGTTTGACAGAAAAATTAATAAATAGTATTTCGCTTCAAGGGGTTCTCAGCCTTTTAAAACAGAAATAAAATTTTTGTGCAAAAATCCGCTATTTAATCGATTTGAAATTTAGTTTGAGAAGAGCTTATAGATTGATCGAATTTCATTTTCTTTCAAAACTAAGAATTTGTCACCAAAATTATCTTAAATGCATTCCTCAAAAGTCAATTGTCCGAAAAATGCAGTTCCAAAATCAAAAATTCCACTTTCCGAGCAAACAACTCAGTCATAGCTATTTTAACAGTTTTCAATTTTTTTTTGTTTTTCTAAATTTGTTTCATCAATATGCGTTGTAAATTGATGTTGTAGGTGTTCTGGAAGTGTTTTTTTTTAAGTTTTCATTTATATCTTATTATTAATTTATTTCTAAAATTAATTTTTTATTTCGTTTTTATTTAAATTATTTATGTTTTATAGCTTGAAAAGTTAAGCAGCGATTTTTTGAATAGTAATAATGTTTATCTCAGCAGTAATATTAGTGTTAGTCCGTCTTCGTATTTTGACAGTTAAATTTAAAAATTTAGTGTCAAATCATGCGTTTTAAATCAAAGCATTCAGATAATAATCTGAATAATATTATTATAATGACTGAATATATCGTATTTGAGGAAAAAAGCTGCTTGAATAGAATATCATATATTAAGGGGGTCTTCTCATTGAGCAACTTTTTTTTTTCGACTTTGTTTATTTTGCATTTATTTATAGCTTGGGTAGTTGTGAATATGCCCCTAAAAGGATTTTTAGAAATTCGAAATACTTTAGAATATACAGCCTTTTTTGTGAAGCAAGGTCTTCGTCAAAATGAGCTATTTTATTTTTTTAAACGCGTTTATCTCGAAACCACGTTTTTCGAACTGGCGGCCATGATATCTCCAGTTCAACTGAACCGATTTTCATGAAACAAAGTGAAATCGACGCAGAATTGTCACCATTCTCGGGTGAACTTCGACCATAATTTTAAAAAATTTTTTACTATTTTTTTTTACACTAAACTACAAAAAAAGTCCGAAATTGAATTTTTTTTTTGAATGGCCGCCATTTTGGCAAAAAAAATCACAAAATTAAGCTTGAAGTTCACCCGAGAATTACATCTATACTGATTATAACCCCGTTTTTTTTTTTTTCATTTGAGACGCTCCGGAGACCCGGAATCGTGGCCGCCGTGACGACACCTTTTTTTCACCACCAACTTTGAAGTCTCATTACTTTTTGAACAGCCCACGTATCGAGGCAAAAAAAATTTTTTTATTTACTTTGAAACTTTTGTAATACAAAGTTAAAAAAAGTTTTTAAAAAAAGTTTTCAATTATTCTTTGCGTTTTCAAAAAAGAATTTTTTTAAAAAGGGTCCAAAAAACGCGTTTTGAATGAGAAGACCGCCTTAAACGTCTTTAATGTTCCTTACAATTAATTTTTATTGAATTGCTCGAATTCGGGCAACAGGCTTACTAGTTTTTTTTATAAAACATAAATATGTTTTTGATGTGCAAAAATATTTTAAAGGATTTTTGTTCAAGTGTGACGCTTCATTGTGAAAAAATTGTAACAAAATTATTTTTGAGTTTGGCTATCATTAGCCACTACTTTTCTTTATCCCTGTGGTAATTTTTGGAAACCATTTCGAAAAAACTCATTGCCATATGTCATCGACGAAAACAAATAGCAATCGGTCGGGGCAATGTCGACTTAAACTCTTATTTCGGACACTGGTATGGGAACATTTGTTTTTCCGCCCGATCTGTTTTAATTATCTTCTTAGGATGACAGTGTTTTTCAGATATCAAATATCAACCAGGGCTTAAAAATATTCTTGCTAATGAAGAGCACCTACACTATTTAAAAAAATTTTTATATTTTCTAGGCTTAAACTCTTTTTTCAGACTTCAGAGTTCTTTGACCCTGTCTACTGTGCATATTGGGCTTTGGCGTAGATTTTGGTGCGTGGCAGGTCGGCTGAACGCAACGTACCTTGGTTGAAAATTTAAGCATAACTTGTCATGTTGAATATAATTTCGTTTCATACAAACCAATACTAAAGGAGTAAATTCACAAAAATTTTTGCTTGAACTAAGAGTTTCTTTTGACAATTCAAAATAATGCCGTATTAGTTCGTAGCCTGTTTAGCTGTCATAGCCTTTTCAAAGCTTAAAAGTTAATTACTTGGTTTTCCTGTTTTTTTGCACAAAACATCATATTAATTAATTTGCCAAGTTAGTGAATTCACAGTCTTAATTTATTATTTAGCATATAAAACATCTAATTAAATTGCAAATTAATCTTCTGCAGCCTTTGTTCTTATAAATTTCATGTATTTGTCATGATTTAAATCGCTTTAACAAAAGGGTTTAAGCTAAGTGCCAGAGCTCGATAAAAAAACCCTTTTAGCTCTTAAATATATTGGGGAATTATAAAAATGTCCTTTGCCCATAAATATTCACGCAAGATTAACAAAATTTTTTATAATGCTGCTGCTTATAAAAAATGCACGCTTCAATTTGAATTTTTAAGTAGCCTCAAGGTGTACGAGAATATTAATGTGGAAAAATTACCATAATGTTAGTCGATATATTTTACGTTTCCAAGCGTATAACTGTAATATGCATATGTGTTTGTATATAAGCAACAAATACACACAGCAGACCATGTACACCAGCACAAAAATATGTGGAAACATGAAATAACATTTGCGACGGCAACACAACACAAAACAGTAAATCGATGTTGTAGCCCGAACATACCGACAAGCAGGGAAAACAGGAAGTAAGAAAATGTTGCCGGGGAATTTTTTACTTTTGCTTTTGTTTTTCGTTGTCGATTTATGTTTTTTATTGTTAAGCCAAAAGCAAAATATTACTACACTTTGTCCTTTTTTTTCTTTTATTGGTATTATTTATATTTTATTTTTTTTTGTGCGCTTGTATTGTTGAAACATCAAATCTATGGCGCAGCTGTAACACTGACAAATGCAAAATTAATGATATGCTACTGCAGCAACATGTTAAATTTTTTGTTTTGTTTTATTTTTTTGTGCAAGTTGTTTTATGCGTGATGAAAGCACAAAAATAGAAAAAAGGAGAAAAAAAAAAACCGAACACAAACTGAGAGAAATCAGTTCAAGCCGGATGTCCTTCGATGTTGCAAAACTCAACAACAAGCATTTCAACGGAAACGAGCTGAAATAAAGTGTCAATTCGAAAACCTTGACAGCATGTCGAAAAACGTAATGAAAACTAAGAAAAATGGGCTCTAAATGGCATAGAAATAAAAAAAAATCATATAAAGAAGAGGTATAGAAGAAGAACATAATAAACAATACTAACTGATGTACCAGTTAAGAAAAAAGCAAGACTTAAGAAAAGTTGTGGCAGAGCAGCACTTGATTTTAAAGAGTGCTAGAATTTTTTTACAGAATAAACACTTAAAAAAGAACATTTAAATATTTTGCAAATTTAATATCAATAAAACTGTTCTAAATTGTCAACTTCTGTCAATATTCTGCCAAAAACTTTATTCAAACTATTTGATATGGATTTCATATGAGCTAAAGAAGCGATAAAGTACAAAAATATTTTATGGTTGGCGAAAACTTTCTTAGATATATACATAAGTATGAAAAAAAAGTTAAAAGTTTTAAATTTTTTTCTCAAAGCGCGTCTCTACCTGTTTAATGCTTATGCTTTGCATTCTCGAATTAAATTTTCACACATTCTATCCTCTATGTAAAACTGTAACTGTGTGTTACTGTGTTTGTGATTCCTTAACTAAGCATCAATGTACACGTCTGAATGTGTGCCATACATGTGTAAACGTGTCTTATTGTATACGTGTTTTGTTGTTTCATATTGATTTTAAGTTAACTATGTTTGCAATCAAGGCTTGCAAGGAAATTGAAAAACAAACACTTGCCTGTGCACTCACACAACTATACAACAGCATGCACACACATTTGAAAATCAATTAATAGCTGGCCATAACTAGCGTTGAAGTGTTCATCGGACAAAAGTTTTAATTGTTGAATTTGTGAAATTGCCTTAAAGCTGGATAATACTTCTCAAAGTATAGCCAGATTTAAAATATGAAGAAAAGGGTGCAGGAAGCAACGATTACTTTTTAATTTTAAATATAAAACTTTTAACTGTTAAAACTTCATTAGAACGAAGTTTTAAAAAAAGGCTTGTGGTTAGAGTGATTTGGCAGAAATCGTCAAGTAACACTGCAAGAGATATGATGTGTGTGTATTAGTGCGAGTATTACAATTCTAGTTTCTGAACTATACCTTAAAAACAAGTCTCAGGATTAGACTTTATGAACTTGTATCTAGAGTAGTAGTTCTTAATAACTACTTTCTGGACAAGTTTGAGCATCAAAAATTCAAGTATAAAAATTCTGCTCTCTGAATAAGACCTTAAAACTAGCCTCTGGACTAGTTCTTATGAACTGGTCTCTAGAAAAGTTCATATTAACTAATTTATAAACAAGTCTCTGGACTAGTCCTAATGAACTAATGCATCTAGTCCTAATGAACCACTCCTTATGAGCTAGCCTCTGAGCCAGTCCAAATAAAAGAATCTCTGAAATAGTCTTTAGTCTCTAGACTAGTCTGAACTTATCTTAATGAACTTATTTCTGAACTAGTCTTTATATACTAATTTCAGAACTAAACTTTTGCACTGTTATCACGAATACAGCAAATGCAATTGTCTTGCGACTATGCCTTACGCACTAGTCTATGGACTGGTCTTTACGAACAATTTCCTTATGAACTAGTCTCTGGATAAGTCCTAAAGAACTTGCCCCTGAACCACTCTCTATGAGCTATTCTCTAAACCAGTTCCAATGAACAAAAATCTGGCCGAGTTCTTATGTACTAGTATCTGTACTAGTCCTTATCTGTACTTAATAGTCTGGAAAATCCTTTGTAAACAATCTGGAATATTCCTCATGACCTAGTTTGGACTAGTCTTTGTCAACAATCTGAAATAGTCTTAATAAACAGGTCTAGTACAAAGACCTTCGTTCTTGACGGGGATTCTACGACCCCCCGCCATTTACTTTTTACTTTTTACTTTTTATTTTTTACTTTTTACTTTTTACTTTTTACTTTTTACTTTTTACTTTTTACTTTATACTTTTTACTTTTTACTTTTTACTTTTTACTTTTTACTTTTTACTTTTTACTTTTTACTTTTTACTTTTTACTTTTTACTTTTTACTTTTTACTTTTTACTTTTTACTTTTTACTTTTTACTTTTTACTTTTTACTTTTTACTTTTTACTTTTTACTTTTTGTATTTACTTTTTACTTTTTACTTTTTACTTTTTACTTTTTACTTTTTACTTTTTACTTTTTACTTTTTACTTTTTACTTTTTACTTTTTACTTTTTACTTTTTACTTTTTACTTTTTACTTTTTACTTTTTACTTTTTACTTTTTACTTTTTACTTTTTACTTTTTACTTTTTACTTTTTACTTTTTACTTTTTACTTTTTACTTTTTACTTTTTACTTTTTACTTTTTACTTTTTACTTTTTACTTTTTACTTTTTACTTTTTACTTTTTACTTTTTACTTTTTACTTTTTACTTTTTACTTTTTACTTTTTACTTTTTACTTTTTACTTTTTACTTTTTACTTTTTACTTTTTACTTTTTACTTTTTACTTTTTACTTTTTACTTTTTACTTTTTACTTTTTACTTTTTACTTTTTACTTTTTACTTTTTACTTTTTACTTTTTACTTTTTACTTTTTACTTTTTACTTTTTACTTTTTACTTTTTACTTTTTACTTTTTACTTTTTACTTTTTACTTTTTACTTTTTACTTTTTACTTTTTACTTTTTACTTTTTACTTTTTACTTTTTACTTTTTACTTTTTACTTTTTACTTTTTACTTTTTACTTTTTACTTTTTACTTTTTACTTTTTACTTTTTACTTTTTACTTTTTACTTTTTACTTTTTACTTTTTACTTTTTACTTTTTACTTTTTACTTTTTACTTTTTACTTTTTACTTTTTACTTTTTACTTTTTACTTTTTACTTTTTACTTTTTACTTTTTACTTTTTACTTTTTACTTTTTACTTTTTACTTTTTACTTTTTACTTTTTACTTTTTACTTTTTACTTTTTACTTTTTACTTTTTACTTTTTACTTTTTACTTTTTACTTTTTACTTTTTACTTTTTACTTTTTACTTTTTACTTTTTACTTTTTACTTTTTACTTTTTACTTTTTACTTTTTACTTTTTACTTTTTACTTTTTACTTTTTACTTTTTACTTTTTACTTTTTACTTTTTACTTTTTACTTTTTACTTTTTACTTTTTACTTTTTACTTTTTACTTTTTACTTTTTACTTTTTACTTTTTACTTTTTACTTTTTACTTTTTACTTTTTACTTTTTACTTTTTACTTTTTACTTTTTACTTTTTACTTTTTACTTTTTACTTTTTACTTTTTACTTTTTACTTTTTACTTTTTACTTTTTACTTTTTACTTTTTACTTTTTACTTTTTACTTTTTACTTTTTACTTTTTACTTTTTACTTTTTACTTTTTACTTTTTACTTTTTACTTTTTACTTTTTACTTTTTACTTTTTACTTTTTACTTTTTACTTTTTACTTTTTACTTTTTACTTTTTACTTTTTACTTTTTACTTTTTACTTTTTACTTTTTACTTTTTACTTTTTACTTTTTACTTTTTACTTTTTACTTTTTACTTTTTACTTTTTACTTTTTACTTTTTACTTTTTACTTTTTACTTTTTACTTTTTACTTTTTACTTTTTACTTTTTACTTTTTACTTTTTACTTTTTACTTTTTACTTTTTACTTTTTACTTTTTACTTTTTACTTTTTACTTTTTACTTTTTACTTTTTACTTTTTACTTTTTACTTTTTACTTTTTACTTTTTACTTTTACTGTGATAGTGATAGTGATAGTGATAGTGATAGTGATAGTGATAGTGATAGTGATAGTGATAGTGATAGTGATAGTGATAGTGATAGTGATAGTGATAGTGATAGTGATAGTGATAGTGATAGTGATAGTGATAGTGATAGTGATAGTGATAGTGATAGTGATAGTGACAGTGATAGTGATAGTGATAGTGATAGTGATAGTGATAGTGATAGTGATAGTGATAGTGATAGTGATAGTGATAGTGATAGTGATAGTGATAGTGATAGTGGTAGTGATAGTGATAGTGATAGTGATAGTGATAGTGATAGTGATAGTGATAGTGATAGTGATAGTGATAGTGATAGTGATAGTGATAGTGATAGTGATAGTGATAGTGATAGTGATAGTGATAGTGATAGTGATAGTGATAGTGATAGTGATAGTGATAGTGATAATGATAGTGATAGTGATAGTGATAGTGATAGTGATAGTGATAGTGATAGTGATAGTGATAGTGATAGTAACACTGGCAATGACTAAATAAAAAACAGAAAATTATTTTAATATAATTCCATATTAACGCTTTATTTTTTAGTTTAGTTTATTATTTCATTTTTTAATGTGGAACCAGTGTTTACTTATTTCTATTTGTCGTATTGAAGACATTTTAATTAACAGCTTTTTTGCTCAACAGCAATATGTACTTTTAAACAACACAGTCATGCTTGCTTAACACTCACTGTCAGCTCCGTAAAATTATGTGTAAACAATCGTGCATGGCAACTATGGTAAAGCTGTGAACAAATTTTGCCACCAGGGTGTTAAATGAAATATGTGAATAAAGGTGCAAAAGTGTGCTGGACGTAGGTCGAAAGGTATGGCAAGAGCTGCTGAACGTAGAAGTGTGAAATACCCATCATTTCAATTTTATTTTCAATTGTTGCAATGGTTACATAAGGCCAGGTAGTGTAAATGTGTGTATAGTAGCTGCGAGTAAATGTGTCTGAATTTTTGATTGTGCAAAATGAAAGTGTGGCAACGCTATAATTGACTTACAAAACACAAATGAACTTTAAATTTCTGCAATGATTGCACAATTTTTGCACATAGAGTAGCAAGTGTAGCACAAGTTTGCTACACAAACCTGCTGATGTGTGACTTAATTTATTCAAGGCTGTTGAAATGAAATGAGTTTGTGCAAATTAAGAAAAAGATACTGAAATTAGAAGAAGACAAAAGTGCAGTTTAAATTATTTGTCACAAAAAAAAAAAAAAAAAATGGAATAAAGTTAGATAATCGTCGACTTAATGGCAATAATTGCTGTGGTATTGCGCATTCCTCTTAAGATATAAGTTTTTGCCAAAGACAAGTTTACATTTTCTGCCTTGATTTTTTTTTAGTTTTAAGAATGAATTGGTTTTTCATGTGAAATTTGAAATGAACGAAGTATGTTGGGCTAGAAAGGAACACAAAGTCAGTTCTTATATTTCAATGCTTGTGGCAACGTAAAGTGTTATTTAAAATTTTTATTGATAGCCTGACATTGTAATTCATTAATTTAATATGTGTCAAGAAACCAGAAACAACACTGAAGAGGTTGTCAAGCAAGAGTTTTAAATAGAGAGTTTTGTTGTTATTTAATATTTCTTTCTTATCCCGCCGGTCTTAAAAGCCTTACAGGCTCGAGTTCATAACTGCCTTTGAATAAAATGTTTCGACCAGCTGAAATATATACATCTGCCAGAATTCCTTGCTTAAGTTTACTTAAAAATTCTTAAAAATTTATTAGACTGAAAAAATTCAAATATTTTTTTTTATATTTTAACTTAAACATGTTTTTGTAAATTCCATGCTAAATTAAAGCTCTGTGTGCACAGGTATTTTATTTTCTTGCTATATATTTTATACAAGCTAGGGTAGCTATGTTTGCGTTAATAGCGTTTCACTGTCAAGCGTCGTGTGCTTCTACCTTCTAAGGGTGGTTAAACTTATATTATTGCCATTTTACTCTTAAACTGATTGTTTTTACTTTTTTCTTTCTTTTATTTTTGTTTTTTTTTTTGTTTTTGTGTTGTTTTTTTTATTCGCAGAACAAAAACAATAAAGTGAATAACAAGTAAGCAACAACAAGAATAACAAAAACAACTGTGTCAGTCACAATTTTACACACGGAAGCACTTAAATGCCCGCAGCGTTTAGTGATGCGGGCTTCACAAGAAATCGTTGAGCAAGAGCAATTATAATGGTTAGGCTGGGTAGCAGTTATGGTGGGAAAGCAAGAAAAAAAAAAAAGAAAAACTTTAAGAAAAAACCGTAAAATAGCAGGCATAAAACGAGCTCTGCAAAACTTCGCAGCTAAGTAATGAAACGCCACACTGAATGAGTAAAGTTTAGAGTTTATTAACAAATTAAATTTTCGATATTATTTTACAGAATATTTAAAAGCAAAACTACTGCAATTGAAGTATTGAATTGATTGTGTGTTCATAACAAAATAATTGTAACTTTAATTTCTTAAAGAACTGTGGCTGAATTTTGTGAAGGTCGCATTTGGTCTGATATTTTTATAAAGATAAAGAATATTTAGCAATAAACTTTACTTTGCTTTTCGTTTGACTTTTAAAAAAATAATATGTCAAACTATGAAACTTTATATGAAAGGGAATGAAACTCTGTAGCTTCCGGAATATCTTGTACGATATTAGAGAGTGAGTCAAAATTTTTAGGCGGGCTAATTATTTATAAATCAATTTTATTATTTTTAATTGAATTTTCATTAAAATTATTACAGACAAAAATGTAGTTTAAAAAAAGGACTCGAAATTTTAAATCGCTCATAAATTTTCATAACATTAAAATTTTCAAAAACTTGGGCATTATAGCCCGTTTCAAAAGAAAAGAACGTTTTTTAGTTTCATTTTTCGATGCGCAGTGAGAAATTATTTTTAAAGCTAGAAAATTTTTTAGAGCGTAATTTCTTACTCTTTGTATACTGTTCGCTGAATTTTATGCTTGTTTTTTAGTGTTTTTTACTATTTTTCTATATATTTAAGTGTGCAAACATTCAGAACAAATGATCGCACAAGTACGGTGTTGCACCGACGGCTGCTTCTTGAGAGAGAAATCAAATACAAATTTCATAAAAATTAATTATTTTCTCAAGAAAAAATCTGTGTCGACAAGGAATAACAGCTAAACTTATTTTCAAAATTTCAGAAGAGCATTTTTAAGATTAAAATTGCTACCTGATATCAGAGTTCCCTGACTTTTGCTGTTTAGATTTGATGGCCTCAAATATTTAATTTTCAAGGTACAACCATAAAAATTTGTGAACTAGTGTTTTTCGTTGCGAAAAAACGCAATAAAATTCATAACCTCACTTTGTCCTAACTCGACTTTAGCGGTTTTTCCTTGTCGACACAGAAATTGTGAAGTATAATTTTGGCTTACAAATTGTTTTTTGACGCCCCCTTTTTTTTCAATTTTGAAAAATAAAATTCAGTACTTCCGCAGCGCAGTTGCGATGAAAAACAAAAATCATTCAGGAATATACATTAATTTTTTTTTAATTTATTTTTCTGCTCAGAGAATATTCAGTTTTTTTTTTAATGTCGACCAATCAGAATGAAGAACGCTCTCAAAATTATTTCCTTATTCTCAAACATGCGCGAAAATGTTCTTCTCTTTTGAAACAGGCTATACTTTAAACCTCTATAGCTAATAAAATATGTTAAAAGATATATTACAATTCAATAGTTGTTTTTTAGTGGCCCTCATAAGAAATTTTGACTCAGTTGAAATTGTTGAATTTAGATTATTTTACTATAAGTAAAAAATTTTTGTTTTTATTTGTTTTAACTAATTGTTAGGACTTAATGTATGTATGCAGGAGTGCAATTTTCTTGCACTGATATTTTTTCTTCAAACGATCAATCAGCACAGCTTTTAAGACACGGTCACAAATATATTTATATGAGCCTAGATAACAACAGTGCTTACTAGTCGAACATGACGTCGATAGTCCAAAAGCTTTATAAGGAAAATGTGGTACGAGTTAAGCCTTTTTTAACGGTAAACCATTTCCTAAGATCGAACATAAATGCATAAGTCGTATTTAGAATACCATTGTGGTGATTTTTCTGGGGGTCCAAAATAATTATTTTTGTTTAGGGAGTTGTCTTGAGGTCGTCATTAAAATAAGCGATGTCAGAATTAGTAATTATTGGTAGGATAAGTAGGACTGGCACGAATATTTGCCTTGCTTTAAGTAAACAAACACTTGCAGACATTACTTAATTACGTAGGATATAATAAATTGTCTAGACGACACTATTTTCATGATCATCACATGAAAATTCAAATAACCTTTTTCCATATTTCGATGTCGATGCATAAAAATGAGATGATTCTCAAGAATCGATCGTTTGATATCGATCTCAAGGCTTGAGTCACAAGATGTTGGTCAGTCTTAGTCTCAAAATGGTATGCCTAAAATAAAGTTCAAGCTGGTGACTCTTAAAGCTGGTGAGATCTTTAAGCACTCTTTAAAGCATCCCAAGAAGAACTCTATATTTTCTTACCTCAAGCTTAATTGCCGAACGTCACTTGTTCCATGAGGTGATCTCTGGGCGCTTAAGAGTCAAGGGAGTGATTGACCTTTGCGTCAAACATATTCATCACTAGGGCCCTGATTATGTTGACTTTGCCTTTTTTTTTGTTTGCTGTTATAATAACTTGGTGTTAAACCAAAGCTTGGTATTAATTTTAGTCTATTTGATTCCAGATACAACATTTAGTTTGCGTTTTAACAGATTTTTTCAAATCCATGAAACTTTTTTGGCGAATACATTAGGGTATACATACAGCCTTTAATACTCATCGTTCAAAGATAATATATATACTAAAATATCAGATTTATCCTGCGCTAAATGAATATATTATTTTGAATTTTGTCACAATTATATTAAAGTCACAAAACAGTAAAATATAAGAAAAAAAATGAATGTGTTTATATAAGAAAATCAATCATCAGCTACTAATGCTGTGCCTGCTACTTTTTTTGCTTTTGTTTCGTTGTTTTTGCTTGTTTTGTTTTTGTTTTGTTTTGTTTTTGCTTTGTACCAACTGGTTTGCAGCATTGGTTCTCTACTCCACGTTAAGAGGGTGATCCGATTAGATTTAACTCTTTTGAAAAAAACGACTTGCATCATATTTCGTTTTATGCTATGACCCAATAGATAGCGCTATCTATTCGGCAGACATGATATTTGCATCTAACAGAGAAAGCGTTGGTTATTGCGTCTTGTAATACTTTTAGACGTCTAGTATACTATAGAAAGTACCACAATTAAAAATGAGAAATCTATTGTTTACTTAAGGAAGGACATTCGCGGCAGAGAAAACATACATTTTTTTTTAAAATTCATAACTCAGTCAAAAACAAAAATTTTTCCAAATTTTTTTTTATTATTGTAGAGAATTGAACAAATACTAGAAAAAAATTCAAAAAATATGTTTATCACTCTACATGGTTTTATAGAGCTCCAAACTGGCGCTAGAGAAAAAAAAGGCTCCTCGTGGTTGCAGCGCTGGGAATCGCAAAAATTGTCCGATCTGGAAAAAAATGGCTTTTTTAATCTTAACAAAATTGGTTATCGTTCTTTGGTTAAAAGCTCTTGTCATGCTTTTATTAAAACATTTTTTTTTTGCAATTTGTGGTGATGTTCCAAGCTTGAAATTGTGTTTTTTCGAAAAAAATATTGTCTTTAAAAATTCATAAAAAATCGAAAAAAATTTAAAAGAAGCCCGTGTCATACGATGGCGAATCAAGTTTAAAAAAAACACAAAAAAAAAAAAAATTCGTCAAAAAATGAACCCGCTAGTGCCGCAACCAGTACGAAAAATATGGTTTTGAGATAAACGCCTTCAAAGTTTGTGAACAAAGAATAAAAAGGTGAAAATTAAAAATGTGCTCTCACTAATCCGACTGAACTTTTGAACCCGCAACAATTTTTCAATACAATTTTGCAATATTAACTAAACTACAAAGTTATAAAAAAAAGTCACTTTTAAGAAACGGACAATGTCATGTCCCCCATTAAGAAATGTACCAGGTATCGTTCTGGATAAATTGTTGTTTTTGTTTTCAATGCAAATCAATTTGGATGATCAACCATATTTCTCCCACTTCTCATTTTAGTCTTGCTCGCAAACTATACATCGGACAGAGACGAAAATGGCACCCGTGGAAAGGCCATTTGCTTGAAATATAGACAGTACACGATTTCTTGAAAAATCGGGGCAATCAGTTTATTTTAAAATACGAAGTCAACTAAAGTATGGTTTTCACTATGTCAATTTCAATGGTCAGTTGTTGTCAGTCACATGAAAAATACGAACATGTTGTCATTTTTTTCTGTTTGGCAATGGCGAAAAATAGGAAAAACTGATCTCTTCACATGTTTATAGCAGAAATTGCAAAAAAAAAATGTTATTTATGTGATTTTTTAAACTTTTAAATTTCATGTCAAACAAAAAATGACTAAGTGAAAACCAAGCATAAGTCAATAAACTCAACCTGTCAAACTTAAAAAAATGATCGAAAGAATTTGACAGTTTGCTTGTTTCTTTTTGCTTGCTGTATTTATTATGTTTACTTTAAAATTTTTCTGTGTTCTGGTCTCGATAAGAAGTTCATTATTTTGAGTGTTATAAATTTATTTGTAAATTTTCGGAAGATAAATAAAAATATTTGCAAAATAGACAAAACAATCGGATTGCCAGGAAAGGTTACTACTTAAACGGAATTCTACGTCTACACTTTCGATACTATCGAAACTGTTTCTTTTTTTTATATTAGTTATATTAGTTGAACAACATTATTTTTATACTAAGCTTTACAATCTTTATGAACTCACTCTTAGAGTATCTCTTTCATTTATATTTTCAATACGTGTTTCATAGTTTTTTAAGATGCTTTTTGTAATTATTTCAATGCGTGGATACTATTAACTCAAAAGGAAGAACATTTTCGGCTGTTTGTAAGACATACTCGACAAGATCCATTAGATGCGATACATAGCTATTTTTGTTGTTGCTCAGAACAATGGGAACAGCCTTTCTGAAGAAATAAAAATGAAAATTACAAAAGTTCAAGAGTTATCATCATAAAAATAACTGTATATCTTCAAAATTCTGAGCTACATATTGGAAAAAAAATTTGTTTTTATCTTAAATGTTTAGTAAAGTGCCAAAACGAATGTCACTACAAGATTGCTCATACCAAAATTAAGTGAACAACGTTGAAACTGTCAAGTACAGATTTTCGTGCCACACATTTCAAGAATATTTTAATTCTCTTTTGACGTTTAGCTTAATTTTATACAATATGATATGCGCATGATAAGCATTTATTTATGTTCACTGCCCATTCCGTATCTCATAATTTATTGAGAACACATGCTTGACCTTAGTTTCATATCCATTTCACATACATCGTTGTTTGTCTGCATGTTTTATGCGTCAGCATGTCTCGTCCAAGTGTCTAGAAATGTGAATTGTATAAATAATATTATCAACTTCGAAAACTTGCATTTCAAACCAGCAAATAATATTAATGTCTTATCGAAAGGGAGGTTTACAACGCAATTCTTATTTCAAGTGTTTATTTGGAGACGTTTATGTTGGCATTTTCGATTGAACAGTAGATACAGCAGCTGATATAAAAAAAAAATTAGTAGGTAAGTAACAAAAAGCTGCACAAATGCAGCAAAGCCTATAAGTAATAAGCTTATTGCAGGCAAAGCACTGCTTACCGGGTGTCCGTTGTTTTTCTATACAGTATCCGAATTTCTTGATTCGTCCCTGAGTATTCGGAGCTTGATAGGCCTGGTGACTAAATGTATACAAGCGTACTTTCAGTGACTGATGTTACCTCTCCAGAATTTTTCATTTTGTGCCCTTAGAAACTTCGCCTAGTGGTGATGATGGTATCCACTAGCATGTCCCACGCCAGTGAAAAAAAAGGGGAGGATTTTAGCATGCGACTTCAAACTTCAGTTTAATTATGTAGGTTAACGTCAAAATATAGGTTGTTATGGGTCCTGACTTGAGTTGCAAAATCATGAAAGTGGTACATAAAAATTGGTAAAACGTACCTGCGTATCCATTGCAAATGATATTAAACATATTGTTAGCACGGGGATAGTCAATAAACCAGGTTTAGCTACTGATAATTACTGGCATGAATATAAAATCTGATACATTTCTATGGGTAAGGAGTATGCCAGTAAAATTGGTCTTAAAGAGAATAATATGATCCTGTCTTCGGACATACAAACCATTCTAGAAAATATTGTATGCTTGACTTAACCAAGTGTTCATATCTGATTTAGATAAGTCGGTGTAGTCATGGAAAAAAGAGAAGTATTCGGTAGTATTTTTATCGGAATGCTTATATGACTTGTCTTATGTGTTGTCTTATTTGATAAGACATCTTCGCGCAATCATAAAAATACCCAAATAATTATCCGTCACTATTTTAATACTAAAACTGCGTAGGCTCTCTTTTCGGGGAGTTTTGTGCTAGCTGTGGTAAGCTCAATGTTGGGAGCTAGGCAACGAGTCGGCCCACAGTAGGAGATTCGTGGCCATAAATAGAAGAAAGTCAAAGTCTTGCAATTGTAAAAAATTTGTTTACTAATCGACAGTTCATACATCAGATAAGAAACACAAAAAATCACTCAGAAATCTGTTAGGGTTTGATTAGAAAATGGTTCGAAATTTTAACTTTTTAAAAAAAAAATTGAGAATATCACTTGTTTTTACTACTTGCTGCAGTAAATGTTTCACTTTTTTTCGTTTTTAAGAGAATGGAACTTAAATGCAAATATAATAAAATTATGATATTTAGTGTTTCTTAAACTATAGTGTTTTTGTTGTTTTCAAAATAAATGCATTTGTTGTTAAGTTTTAAAAATAAGCATTTTTAATGCAAAAGCAAATAAATTTGGAAACTTTAACAGTTAAAAAAAAAACATCAAAAAACATCTCTACAATTTTTCCAAATAGCAACCAGAAATATATATTATTATAGAAAAATATAGTTCTTGCTGCCCGAACTTGCCTCAAATGGGTTTAATGTGATTTTTTTCTCGTTATGATCATTTAAACAAGAAATTTTTTTATTATTTTCAGTGCATCTTAAAAATGAAAATTATATAAAAAGTAACAAAAGTGATGAAAATGAAAAAGTGAATGTCTTGATCTTATGAAATGGAGTACTCAAGTGACTAGTAAGGAACTAGTGATGACCTGTGAAAGAAACGGCTGAGAGAACGTTACATGAATATAAGTCTTATACAGAGGAAATAAAAAAATTACACCCTACAACTACAGTGAAGGGAGATATGGGATTCACTGTAAAATTTAAACTGCTCTGCACAATGATCGATGGGAAGGTTTGCAACGTTTTAACTGGGCAACGATCTACATCTTCTTGCAATATATGCGGAACCAAGCCAACTAAAATAAATGATATTGCAAAAGTAAAATCATTGCAGGCAATAATTAAAAATAAAAAAAAATTTAATTGAAAATTGAAAATAAACTGTAAAAATTTTGTATTTTTTTAGTAAAAACGGAACATTTTCAGTTCGGACTTTCAACTTTACACTGCTGGATTCATTTTTAAGAATGTATTGAACACATAGCATACAACGTTGAATTTAAAAAAAGTTTTGCGTCAAGTCAAAATAAAATAATAAAACAAAGCAAAAAGCAGCAAATCCAAAATTAATTGAGAAATTCACTGTCAATCAGCGTGGATTTTGTTAAGCCCGGATATGGAACCACAAAAGATGGAAACACAGCTCGACGATATTTTTCGAAGCCAGAAACAGTTTTAAGGATATATTAAATATTATATTAAATATTAAATATTTTGCAGGTAATTCCTAGTTTAGTGGTTCTTAAAAGTCAATAAAGACTTAAATTAAAAGTTTAATAATTAAAAGTTTTCCAATGATTTAACAGGTAATTGCTAGCGGGTTTAAAGATCATATGGAAAAATTTTAAATCTAAACCCAAGAAACTGCTGAACTGTATGTACAGTATTACGGATGGTACAGTATGCTTCCAACTGTGCAGAAAGTACTAATACATGAAAGCAAAATTATATATGAGCTAGGTGTTTCAATTGGACGCTTGTCGGAAGAAGCAAAAGAGTCATCCAACAAAATATTTGAAAACGCACGTCTACGGACGTTCAAGGACTGCTTATAGTGAAAACATTTTGCACCATCTTCTAATATCTTCCAATCCGCTTGTCAGACATTTGCGATTGAAGAAAGACAAAAAATACAAAGAGAATTACAGTAAGAAGCATACAGTTGAAGCAAGAGAGCTAATAAAAAACTGAGCTTTATGAGCAGTAAAATATATTTTTAAAATTATAAACTTGCTTTTTATATTTTATGTCAATTTTGTACGGCTTATGCTAATGTTTCAGAAAAATGATAAAACCCATAGCATTCAAATTGTATACTAAGAGCTTAATAAATATTATATGGAAAGAAAGAAGATTAGGATAAAAGTTTGGCGTACCTCTCCGAAATTTTTGCTCAATTTGGAAATACAACTTTTTTGTCAATACATTATATGTGCATATTTTGTAAAAGGCTCGCTACAATATTACAATTCAATTGAGCGTGTCTATAGACGGATTTGATCCGAACTTATATACAACTTATGATACCAAATTTCAAACCTTCAAGTTTAGTTTTACTAGTTCTTGCCTCTTTCGTATGAAAGGTGGGCGTGTCTGTGAGCGGATTGGATCAAAACTAAATCTTAAATATTATATTATAAGAAGGTCTCTTACCAAATTTCAAACCTCTAAGTTTATTTTTACTATTTCTTACAAAAATATGGGAGGTGGGCGTGTCTGTGCGCGCATTTGATCCAAACTTATATATATTTCTAATTTAACTATACAATGCATTCATACCAAAATTCAAAACTCATGGTTTATTTTTACTATTAATGGCCAAACTTATACCAAGTCCTCCCACTGTGTGGCGTGGCGTTGCGCTTCGTACAACCAGACTGGCATATCCTACCTATGCAATAGATTTTAGGTCGTTCTCACTTCAGACCAAAGGAGGTGAATGGAACTTAACTTCAAATATAATGTTCTCACATTGGTACGATGGGTTTCAGATGAGTAATTTTTGGTACTCGAAATGGTAAACGGTACCTTATCATAGTAAGGTATTAATTTTGAAACCTGTTACGCTAGGGCATTGGTCATGTTTTGGCAAATAATTAATTCTACTAGTATCGCCTGGAGTCGAAAAATGATTGCCTACTTATAATTATATGCGAGATGATAAAAATAAGTTCGAGGCTATAACTCTTAATTGATAAGAGATATAAAGCTATTTATTTTCTTTAAAAAAATTTTTTTTATTTTTTTCAAAAACAGAAAAACAACATTTTAAAAAAATTTAATTTTGTCAAAAAAATCAAAAGGGGGAGGGTAGCCTTGATTTTTTGATGGCACGGACAGTTTATGAATTACGTGTCAAGACAAAATAAATTCACCTAACATGCGGTATAGATTTTGAAAAAAAATCAAAAATGCAATTTTGAGTTTTTGTTTTTTTTACAACAAAAATCATTTTTAACCCATATTTTAAGAATAAATAAAATTTTGTGGTATTTTTTTAAAAGGTATAATTTAAATATAAACAAAAGAAAAACGGTACTATTTAAAATGATTTTTTAAGTTAACTGATAAGACTTAAATACAAAAAATAAATAAATAAAATCTATTCACAGATGGCGGAGATATTGGGTTCCCAATTTAGAACATTCTATTTTAGATAGTTTTTTTCTCTCTCTTGGCATTTGTCCAATAATATTGTCTTGGAATAATATTCTGAATAATTCTGAATAATATTCAGAAAATTCATTAAAAATACTTTTGGTTAGAACTTTGCTGTAAGGTTTATCACATTTGAAAGAAAATTTAACAAACTTTCAGAAAAAATTAGAAAAATTGAAAATCCGTTAAAATTCCACCAAGATATTGACATTGAAAGTCAAATTTTTAAATTCATAACACATTTTTTTACAAATTTTACAATTCACAAATGAATAAAATTAAATTTTTTTAAGAAATCGTTACTTTTAAAAAAAACCTCAAATTGGACCAACTCAAAAACTGTCCCCAATCATATTTTTAATTTTATATTGATCAAAGAGCAGATTTTTTCTCAAAAATTTAATTTCTCTCTTAGTTGGTTGGGAACTCCCTCTATTAGAATATATATATCATTTATATATATATTCTGCACATCTGGGCAACATTACCTTTCGAATTATATAAGTTTAATTTATTTTGAGTTTTAATTAATACCAAAAAAGCGAACGACAAACTTTCATGTTCACGTATTAATATGTAAGACTTGTTCTTTCCCGTCAAAAATGACGGACCTGGTTTTCCGAAAGGACAAAACATGAAATATTGACTTTCTTTAAGCTGAATTAGAAATCAGTGTTGGTCACATATTCGATTTTAAATTGTGCAAATACCAATTTTTAGTTCTAAATATTTATAAAATAATATTTATAAATGGTTTAGTAAAAACGAAAACCATAGTAGGTGCGACGAAATAAGTTTAAAAAACTTTTATAAAACTGAAAATTTCAAAATGAAAAATATATAAAAAGTTTTTGAAATTTAAAAAATCACAAAACAAAAATGCCTTAAATGAAATGCCTACTCTGAAATGTTTCAAAAAAATCAAGCGTTCAGCACTCACATTTTACGGAATAATGTTATAGTAATTATAATTATAATAATAATAATAATTATAATAATAATAATAATAATAATAAAAATAATAATAATAATAATAA